>JABXWE010002091.1:0-58737 GCA_014611495.1 Limonius californicus | reverse complement strand
TGTAAATGTTAGTTGGATTTTAATTACCTCCTTGGCATAATTTCTGAAAAATAGGTATAAATATCTTATCGTTACTATGCCATTTGTTTATCTATTTAGTATGATCTTTGAATTCTTTAGAATAGTAGAACAAGAGATTGTTGAGTGAATCCCCTAATCAATTACCTACTATTCTGAAAAATGAAACGATTAGAATTTACTTAACGCCTGTTTAAAACTCATTTATATAAGAAATATCTTTTGTATGCTAACTACATATACTCTACACTGAATTTAAAATATTTATTTGAGATTTGCATGTCTTAAAATCTACATTTTATCGTCACAGAAGATACAGATGAAATTATCCAACGACAAGCAGTATGCAATCATTTTCCATCATTGCGGAGAAACGTCCGCCTATGAAATCTCCAATAAAATGCAGTGTAATAAATCAACCGTCGTGTAATTAGGAAGTATCTCAAAATTGCAAAAATTAAAAACAAATCCCAAAGTAGTCAACAGAAAACAGAGATAATTCTGTGTTAAGAAGAACCAGTCTGGCTGACAGGGGCGTTCGTTCTACAGAAATTATAATCAGAATCTGCTAGTATGAGTTTGTGCAAATAGATTTCTTAATGTTGGACCCCTAGGATGCAGGATGGCACTGATTTTCGAGAAACAGAGATTCGGTCGTTTGCGATGGGCAAAACAACATCACCACCAGCAGCAGAATAGTACTAAAAAAAAATAAAAATGTCATGGTTGGGATGGCTGCATCATTAAATCGTTTTAGGTTATCTGAGTTATCATTACGAGAGAAGAAAGAAAAGAACTTACAACACAGAAGAAAATACAACAAAGAAAAGCATAAGACAGGAATACATGCTGAAATGACAGTTAAGATGGGAAAGTAAAACGAAAAAGGCAACCTGGACCGGGAAAATAACATCAAATGTTACAAACTGGTGCAGACCGAGGTACAGGGAGATTAATTATCGGATGACACAAATATTGAGGGAGACGGATATTTCACTCAATACTTACACAGGTTCAAAGTAGAGGAAAGCATAAATTCATTCTACTGCAGTAAAAACAGACATTGCCAAACATACAATGTTCGAATGCGCAAGATGGTAGTGTAAAAGGGCTGCTATCTCTGACAAAATGGGAAGGGAAGTTACGCCTTAAAACGTAATACCAGCTATGATGGATGTCGAGGAAGCCTGGAAGCTGGTACGAAAGAGGGTGACACAAATTATTAACAAAAAGGAGGAGGTAAAGCGCCATGCTGTTGATCAAGATTAGTATATTGAAAGAACGTTCAACCACCTACTTCGAAGTAATACAAAAGTGGTCTGGGAGTATCTGGGAGAGAGAGGAGGGGTTTTAGTCAGCAGCAATCTGGCACTGACCTAAGAGGTCATCTTTGATGTATTTCCCCTTTTCTTTGATAAAGAAAAGGTGAATTCTGTAGGGTTAGATTGGGTTAGGTTAAGTTAGGTTCACCGATAAAGAATGTGTGCCATGCCTCAATTCCAAAGCGACGGAAATGCAACCGGAACAGAAGGAAAGTGTATTGGTGAAAACAGGAAACGACGGTATTAAGAAGACAGTGTGTACAAATTACAGATTGACATACGGATGATCAGAAAAAGACGACAAGAGCGGAATACAAAAATGCCAACAGAACCCTGCGAGCAGCGATCAACAAATCCAAGCAGGGATGTTGGAACAAGCTATGCGAAGGATGTGTGGGGCAGGGGTTATAAAATTGTGGCAAGCGTAACGAACACCAACACTCAGTTTGCCCGTGTACAGACAAAATGGAATAGCAGGACACCTGTTCCCACGACATGTAGTTTGTACGCAATGGTAGGAGATTAAGGTAGTGTCCTTCACAGAAGAAGAATAGAAAACGGCCAGTGAACTAAAAAGTGGTAAGGCGCTGACCTCCAAAATACGTGCTGGCCGTTATGTACCGGCTCCTAAAAAATGGAGTGAAGTTGGTGCTCTTAAGGAAGGGGGACAAGCCAGAGGTAAAGGCGAGCTCATATAGGCCTATGTGCCTCCTGGCCACGATGGGGAAACTACTGGAGCAGCTGGTATTAGGGCGCCTAAACGATGAGCTAAGAAAGGGCGAGGAGCTTTCTAAGAGACAGTTTAGCTTCATGAAGGGAAAGTCGACAATACAGGTGATAAAGGAGGTGAACAGGATAGCAAAGAAGGAGAAGCAGAAATCTGAAGGAGCAGGAAGTTTTACGCGCTGATTACTGTTGATATTCGTGTCGCTTTTAATGCGGCATCCTGGTAAGGAATTATGGATGAGCTCATAAGGATAGGTAACTACCTAGGTGATAGAAAGATCATCATAACAGATGGGATAGTATGGACACTGTTAAAATCAACAGCGGAGTCCAACCAGGCTCAGTGCTGGGCCCGGCTCTGTGAAGCGTCGTCTACGGTGGGGTTCTGCAGCTGCCGGATGGGACATACACATTAGGATTAGCAGATGGCCTTGCCCTGGTTGTCACGGGGAAAATAGAATCAAATGAAGCCACGGCGACGATAAGCGAATGATTACGAAGCAGAATGTTAAAATTGGCAGCAGAAAAAAAGAAATAATATTATTAGCAGCAAGGCGCAAGTATGAGGAAATTAGTAGTGGGCGGACTGACGGTACAGACTAAAACAGCAACAAGATACTTGAGAGTAACAATGGACACACCCATTTAAACTATGGAGCCCGCATAACATAAGCGGTCTCCAAAGCTACTAGAGCAGTAGGCGCGCTCAGCAGGCTAATGCCAAATGTTGGTGGAGCAAGAGCCAGTAAAAGAAGGGTCCTAAGCGCAATTGCACACTCCATAATGCTGTATGGAGCGGAAACATGGGCAGAAGCTCTCCGCAAAGAAAGGACCTAATCAAGAAGGAAAATGCAATGGAGGATGCCACTGAGAATTTTCAGGGCGTACAGAACGGTGTCCAGACACGCAGCGCTGGTAGGTACTAGCATAAATGATCCCAATTCAGATGCAAGCAGAAGACCGCTGCATATTGTACGACAGGCCTGGAGACCAACGAGACCATAAAAAAGCTAGGGGGATAACCCTGCAGAAGTGGCAGCGATAATGGAGCGCTGACGGAAAAAAGAGATATTGTTTGGTAGGTGAAGTGAACCAGTAGGCCCTTTCGGGGTACGGATGTTTTGAGAACTATCCGTTTGCTATAGGTAAAAGTGAAAGTTCGGAGTGTAGATACTGCGGAGAAGAAGACTCGCCGAAGCACACGATCCTGACGTGTATAAGATGGAGCAGGCAGAGAATTGAGAAGGAAATAGTAACACGTGAACCCATAATAACGAGGAACATGGTGTCAAAAACGATGGAAACAGATGCATGATGAACAACATAATAAAAACAAAAATTATATACGAGAGACGCAGGCAGCAAGTGCAAATGAACTAGACAAACAGTAGCACTGATGAGATGCTTAAGCGGTTCCGTTGCTAGTAGTGGTATATAAACGGGAGAGCTTTTAGTGGGTAGGTCCCATCTAAATGAGGGGAAATCTCGCATTCTCCTGCAGAAAGTGGGGCACCTATGAAGGTTTCCCCTCCCGAACACAAAAAGAAAGGTTAGGTCAGGTTAGATGGAGTACGATAGGGGCCTTGGTGGAGTAGTGCGGGAACGCGTTGCCACTCGAGGTCACAGCGAAATGTGGTCGATCGGCTGGGGCGACCACATTTCGCTTAGTTAAGTTTAGGGTGCATACTGCATGAATGTTTAGAGTGTAAGGGACACCCGTACCCCCCGAAGTAATGCGAAAGCGGTTCCGGGGGGGGATGGTAGTATAAATGAATGAGAAAAAGAGGTGGAGTAGGATAGATATGTATCAGAAAAACTCACTTTAATTTAGCAAGAACGAATGTAAGGTTAGTTAGATTAGCTTAGGTATGGTTTAATTAGACTACATTACATCAAAATCGGTTAGACAACAATCAATTAGGTTAGGTTAGGTTTAAAATAGGGTTATATTGAGTTTAACTTAAACATACAAGGAGTGAAATTAAGTTTGCGTTACGATAGGTAAGGTTTGATTATATTGTATTAGGATATGATAGATTAAATTGAGCTAAGTTACGTTACATTTAGTTAAGTAAGAATGGCTTAGAGTAGATTAAATTGAATTTAGGTCATATTTGTGTATACGTGTAATTTAGACATATCAAGAAAGAAATAAGACAATATTTACTTAGGTCAGCTTACTTTAGGTTGGGTTACGTTAAATTAAACTTCGAGTTAATTAGAAAGACTTAGCTAACTGTAGCTTACTAGGTTATATTATATTGGATTTAAGTTATGTTCACATTAGGTGGCCGGATAGTTCTGTCGATAGCATTTCCGCTAAATCAGCTCCTTGACGGGTTTGACTCGCAATAGAAACGTAGAAGTTGCCCAATAATCAAACAGGTCTATTAATGGAACAGACAACTCTCACAATACATTAGGACACACGGTCCTTTGGGTCCACACAGTACCCTTATAACCACGATATTCTTCTTTTTCCCACATTCTTTCTTCCTTCTTACCCTGCATTATTAGCTGTAGTCTGATGTATTTTTCTCCTCTTGTAATGTGTCCAAGATATTCCAGCTTTCGTTTCTTGATTGTGTCTACTAGTTCTTTGTCTTTTTTCATTCAACTTAGGACTTCTATGTTTGTTACACGATCCATCCATGAAATTTTAAGATTTCTCCTGTACACTCACATTTCAAATGCTTCAATTCTCCTGAGTCTTGTTACGTTTAGGGTCCAAGCTTCTGCTCCATATAGCAGGGTGGCATTTTACTAATCAAGTGCTTAACTTTATGCTCAGGTCTTTGTTACAGGAGACTCGTCTCATTTTAACAAAATGTGCTCAAGATTTTCTATTCTTATTTTGATTTCGTGGGTATAGTCGGTTGACTCGTTTATCATCGTACCAAGATATGTGTATCTATTGATTTGTTCGATGTTCTTTCTATTAATACTAATGCTTTCATGCCCTCTGTGTGTTTTCGATATTATCATAGAATTGGTCTTTCCGCTATTAAGTACAAGTATTCTTCACTACATGCGGTTCTTCGGTCCATTAGCTTTTATAAATCCTAAATATGTTATGCCAATATAACCGTATCATCGGCATATCTAATGACATCTAATAGTATATGCACCCATAACTCATAATAAGTTAGGATACACAGTACATCTTAGTTCCACATAGTACCCTTAATAAACAAACAGCTCCAGTAGTAAAATACTCTAATAATAAATTAGAAACTATAGTCGCTTGGATCTACATAGAGGCCTTAATGGTCACACAGCTGCAATAACACTCTAAACAAGTCGTAAGCTTCATAATGAATTATGACCAACAGTCGGTGCAATGGCAATATAAGAATGCACAACCCTCACAAAAGAATAGGACACACAAACCTTTGAATACACACAATACCATTATAATAGCAAAGGGACTCACTACTTTCGTAATCAACTAGGAAGCCAATACTCAGATAGTAAATTAACAGGACGCAGACATAAATTCAACTTCAAACTACATTGCAGACTTACGAATTATTCAGCTCAATATTCAATTGGGTAAACTGCACAACCTTCATCTAACACTATCTAATCACAACTCAGTTTTAAGGCTATTGACCAATCATCTTATATAATGAAATAGAACACATCAACAAGGTCGCATAATATCATTATTATTAAAAAAGGGAGGTACCCTAAACCGGAAGTACCTGGAACTACGACTGTATTAATAAGTAACCACATGAGCAATAAAAACTGAAACATTGGCATATTTCTATCTACAACATTAAACTATAAAGCATTACTATGCAGAAGTAAATGTTTGAACCGAACATCACAAAGAGGGAGAAACTCTGACGTGGAATATATCTGAAAATGCCTTTGTACATTATGTAAGTAGTGCAACTTCGCTTGTTCGAAGAAAACGTGTTTAGCTTAATAAAATAGTTTAAAATCTACAATATGTTAAGTCGTATAGATTTTTCCTGATAATTCATGTTAAAAGATGTGCAGTAATAAATTTTAAATGAAAAGATTTTGTATTTCAAATCACTGAAAATATTATATCAAACAGTCCTCTTTGAAATCGTTCTCATTAAATTAAAACCAATTTTTTCATATTTTAACGAAACAGCTTCAATCAAGTACGTCAACTAAGCCGCAAAAAATAATTCCGAATACTCGGCGACGACATTAATTTACCAGTTAATGTTATTAAAGATGTTCTCGAAACACAGACTAATGTTCGAAACCTCAGGGGACAGAGCAAACGGTGCTAACAATATATCTGCCGCAACAGAAATGAATAATGAGGGGTTTACGCAAAATTAAGAGAATTAAATTTTAAATATGATTGCTTTCTCCACAGACTGATTATATAATCAACATTGAAATCAAAATTGCGACAATCTAAATGTAAAACTACTGCAAACTTTTTTGTGTGGTAGCAGACATTAATACCTTGTAAAATTATACATCAACTGATAATTACAATGTTAATGAACTTATTTGACTGTAAAAAATTTATCATAAGATTTTGCATAAGATTTTATTTTATTATTAATTATCTTACCTACCTTGCACAACATATTAAATTTCCATTAATGATTTCCTTTCTACTACATTTAAATAATTACAACAGCGCAAAACGGTACCCGGTATTTATTAATGTTGGATCAAGCAAAAACTTGCTACTTATAACAGTTCAATAGTTCAACATTATAATAGTTACTGCAACATTCGTGACAGCATCATTCTTAATCCGATATTTCATACTTAGTACATTTAATGTGTAGTCGATACATATGCAAGCAACTGATCTTCGTAATATAGAACAGCGAACTGTAGCCAGCAAAAAAGAAGTAGTGTAGTGGACCGCATTTACCATTATGTTTACATTATTACAGAAAAATGCACTTTGGGACGTTATGCTTATAATTTAAATTTTTAATCTATACTCGCATATATATTTCATGCTAATTGATTTTCGTGGCGTTCGAACGTCGCACGCTTCATTTATCTTGGTCTTAACACGTGTTTATTTTTTGTAAAGGGTCTGTCCTTTACGAGTAGACCTACTTTATGAGGGCTATAAATAAAATAAACCTCAACTTTCATATACAATGAATGGAATTATACAACAACTACACATTCGACAGTTGAATGTTATAATTCCATATTTACAATATTTGTTTGCAGCGTCTTTCTTTCAGGTATTTCTTGCAGGTAAATAGGTTAACAATGACTTCGAATTAGTCAATCTCAAGTACGTAGGATATGCTATAGCAGCCGTCTTTAGTGCGGTCTGTTGTTGTGATAAATATGTCAGTTCAGGCCATAACCTTTTTAAATTATTATTTGTTTTTGATGAGTACCCTCAGGGGTGCCAGTCCCCGCATGGACGTGTTAATTTTATACTAAATTATGGGGGTTATTTATTGGTTTTGGCCTTGGGATTTTTAACAGATAAATAGCTTGTTTTTACGAAAAGTATTAGTTCCAAAATTGGTGGGGCCATAAAATTCGTGTTGTTCTTAAAAATAGGGTGCACGTGCAGTGGGTTCTCACGATCTAACACCCGTTTTTGGCCTATAAAAGTATAAGTAGGTTGTCATGAAAGGATCATTATTGATTCAACCATCAAGAAGCACTACCAGAACAAGAACTCAATCCTTCCCCTGTATATTGCGCTGGAGGAAACTCGGCAGCAGCTGCAGGTAGCCAATCATTCCCCTGTATATTGCGCTGGAGGAAACTCGGCAGCAGCTGCAGGTATCCAAACATTCCCCTGTATATTGCGCTGGAGGAAACTCGGCAGCAGTTGCAGGTATCCAATCATTCCCCTGTATATTGCGCTGGAGGAAACTCGGCAGCAGCTGCAGGTATCCAATCATTCCCCTGTATATTGCGCTGGAGGAAACTCGGCAGCAGCTGCAGGTATCCAATCATTCTCCTGTATATTGCGCTGGAGGAAACTCGGCAGCAGCTGCTGGTATCCAACCATTCCCCTGTATGTCCTTTCACTATTCAGCGCTTCTTCGTTGTTGGGTTAAATTGGGTTCTATACGCCCAATCTAATATCTTCGTACTTGAGATTACGTCGCACTACCTCGGCTAAGGTTTCCTGCAGTTTCCTATCCTGAACAGGTGAATACCGGGGGTAGTTTATTTGTACTGTCTGCAGTTAAATATTGACGTTAATAAAAGTATTAAACCTCTCTGCTGTTTTATTTCACGTATTTAGCTCAACTACTCTAGATCCGAACCTAAGACGATCACGAAGAATCACGACGAATAAAAGCTATACACAACACAAGGGTCCGTAACGCTACAGTAGAATATTGATATTGTTTATAATTATTGACACTTTCTTCTAGACTGAATGAAAAAAATGTTATACATTAAAAATAATTACCCTACAACTCCAGATTCGAAGCTGTATACCAAAGTCCGAACAAAATCTCAAATTAAAAATTATATTTTAATTATGTGATGAAACTACTCTCATTTCTTAACTATTATTTCAATTTTGCAGTTTTAGGTTTCAAATTGATGCTCTGTTTACATTATTCTTTAAAAACATCTTAAATTATCTGTAAGTAAAATGATGGCCTTATTATCAATAATAATGTGCAGCATTGCATTCAATAGGGTGCGAAAAATATCAAATTAGTGCTTTTTGGGGTTTGATACTGTGCCTGTTACACAGCGGGGAACTGCGGACGTCGGTTGTAATGCAAAGAAATCCGCGCTGGTGAGTACTCGGATAGACGGACCAACAGCATCGCACATGCAACGGATCTTGCTTCAGACGCACGTAAAGCGATCGGTCCCGGTTGTCATACGAACATCTTCGACACTTCGGCACTTCTCTACTCTGTTCGACGCGTTAGGCTACGTGCATACGTGAAACGTGGGCTCACAAAACCAACTAATTGTGGATAATCAACAGTCCATTGACTTATACACAGAGAAAGAAGTAAAAGACAGAGTATCCTACCTATCCGCTGGATGGTGATTTTAGAATATCTTTCCTAACCAAGTGCGAAAAATAGTATGTATACAATTACTTGCCCTTGAAAGGAATAAAATGTAATTTAATGTGTAAAATATACGCCAGACAAAGGTCTAACCTAATAACAAATATATTGTTTCTATAGATAACTCTACTCTTTATTCAAGAATGGACGAATAAAGGTTGAGCGAAGAAAAAGAAAAATATACTTACTGAGTGATTGTTTTAGTAATATACCAGCCTAACAAAAGGAATAACTAGGAATCGTATACTGTTTTAACGTATATCTATCTTCAGCAATCTGAACATCAATTAAATCGGATACAAAATTTCATTAACACTTGCTATCTTTGTTGATAATACACTTATAGAGACATTTCATGAATTAAACCAACTCCTCACAAGTTTTAATACCGAATAGATACCACGGAATTGCCAAATACCAAATACCGATTCGAAGTAGACAAAAAGTACCACCATCTGGTACACAACTGAAATATCAGCACGCAATAAAGCTAGGGAGAACACAGCTCAACATTTAATAGGAAATCCAAGCTAGCGCTAGCGAGCACACAGCTTTAATAATAACATAAAGATACTTAACTCAAACAATAGGCACACAGCCTATTATTTATTTTTCAGATAAGCACAGTACCTTCCTACATACAGGTTTAATAATAGAGTAGACATAAACAACTATTCCAATAAAGCAGAAGCCTCAAATTATTATATAAATAAGCTAACACAGTACAATAACTGACCACAATTGTAATATAACAGTACACACACACACAACTCTCTCAATAAATTAAGAGGTTCGGCTTATTATTTCAACAGGTACACGTACTACCATTACTGAACATACGGGTATAATATCAAAATAGGAGCGCAAGACTCGTACATAAAATCAAACGCTTCAACTTATTATACACATGTATATAATAAGTACACACAATACCATTGCTGATCACACAACTCTTATAATAAACTAGGAACAAGCAGCACTCACAACATTGCAAGTTAAAGAAAACTATAATTGTGCGAAATAATAATATAACTATAGATAGGAAAACAGTAGAGGAGGTAGACCACTATATTTATCTGGGACAAACAATTAAGATAGGGAATGAAATACAAACGGCAGACATTCAGAGGAGAATCAGGCATGGACGGCATTTGATAAGCTTAATCATATTCTGCGAAGTAAAGTCAAAAATATCAACACCGAAAGTCAAAGTGTGTGCAGAATGTGTGATTCCAGTGTTAATATACGGAACCGAAACATGGGCATTTCAGTAAAACCCTGCAAAAATTTCGAGTCACTCTACATCACATGGAAAGGACAATTTCGGGTACAATATACGAAACAGGAAGACGATACAATGGATAAGCCGAAGGACTAAAATGGAAGACATAGTGAGTATAATGGCAAAAAGTAAATTAAGATGGGCAGGCCATGTCGCCCGAATGGAACAAGATAGATTGGACCAAAATAGCTACAGAATGGAAACCTTGAGCCGAGCGGAGAAGTGTGGGACGACCAATTACGAAATGGACGAATTACAGAGAAAATCACAGGAGAAGATAGATGGCGCTGGCACAGTATAAAGGTGAATGGGGCAATGTCCAAATGTGGACGACGAACTTGCTTAGAAATAGAAAAAGAGAGAGAGAATAGAGTAGCATTACCGAGTACACAGCACCAATCATAAAATAATACCACACCGGTCAATATTTATTAAGGTACCTAGAATACCATTACTGAGCATGCAGCTATAATAATAAAAATAAACACAATGCATACATACATACAATTACATACTGTTTATTAGAACGTTTCCAGTTATTTAAATAAATACACGCAGTCATTACTAAACACCTAACTCTAATAATAATTCAGTAGTCTCAGCTTATTATTTAAATAAGTACATACACATATAATTATTAAGCAGGAGGACACAGCTCAATATTCAATTAGGTGAACTTACCATTGGTATGAGGTATGATGACAACTGACAATATTAAAAACTGGAAGTTCTGCGAAACGTTTAAATGTGTTAGACTTGAATGGTGGGCCTAGATACCAGGAAATAATACCAAATTCAATTACACAAAATAGCTTTCTTCAATAATTTTTAAGGTTTCCTGTAAACTAACTATTGTTAAAAAGGAGCCTCGGTGGTCTAGTGCGGGAACGCATTGCCACTCGAGGCCACAGTGAAATGCAGTCAATCCGCTGGGCGATCGAATCTCAGCTGGGGCGACCGCATTTCGCTTAGTTAAGTTTCGGGAGCATATTGCATGAATGGATACTATATAAGGGACGCCCGCACCCCCCTGAAATAATGTGAAAGCGGCTTCAGACACTGCGACTACGATGCTCTCTTCTATGGTTCAAACCAGACAGTGAAAGTAAAACTGAAGACGACGGTTGTCATGAAGATGATATTGGATATAATGTCGGCCTAGCGACCACTATGCCGATTGATAAGAAAAAACGTCTTCTGGAAAATGGCTGGGTACCTTCAAAGAACTACGCTTTTCCGGCAGATACCAAACACCTCAAGAGGAAATTCAATCACCAGTGTCTGGACACATATTCACCATGGTTAGCTTACTCAAAGCAACTCAAAGTTGCTTCCTGTAAATATACTGTTGTTTCCGTCGTCGACTAGCATGATGAAAGGTGGTTAGGGTTCTTTCATCCTCAGACCTTTCACTATGTACTGCAAGGACATGCACGGCTATTGCAAAACACATGTACAGACCCAGGGGCACCCTAGTTCATCAGTCTTCACAAAAATTAATAGAAGAATACAAAAAAGTACTGTCTTCAGTTGTTTCCTGCGTCTTTTTTTCTGGCACACATGATTTACCGCTCAGATGCAATATTATATACTTTATGAGATAACATTTACAAAAGGTGTAGATTTCATCAAAATCATGAGCTTCAAGTGCCACAACAGCAATAATTTTAGAGTTCTCTAGCACCAATAATCACCAACAATAAAACCCACTCAACAATCATTGCAAATTTAATGGAATCCAATTCAACTAATGTTCCCACTACGCGTGTTACAAACAGATATCTATTGAAAATTCACCATTTACATGCAAACGGCAAAATTGAGAAGCAGTGAGGAGCTAATCAAATTATATTTTATGTAAATGCTAAATTCTGAATTCAATTAAAATTCCACAAAATTAACATTTTCTAATTTTCCTTAAGATACGCACAATTTCATGCCCTGCAATTCCTTTTCAAACTGCGAGCGATTTTTCATAAATCTGTTTAATGATGTAAATAATTTCTACCGTTTCAAGTTGCACGAGCAGAGTAATTCTGTTTTGCTCGGTGCATTTGCAAATTAAATTTGATTTACCGACCGCAATCCTGCAGCTGTTTAATTTTTTGCGTTACCGTATTCCCTTTATTTTTGCTTGGCGAGTGTAAAATGCACTATTAAATTAAAATGTTCTTTCGCGTCACGGTATCATTACGCGAGGCGTGTTTAAAGCATAAATTAAGGTAACAGCATCAAACAGAGCAAGCAGAGTCACGTATTTACAAAAAACGTACATTCATTTCGTAAAGCTGCTAATGTAATAGAAAATTATCACAGGATGACGAAAATTTCGTCGCCACTGCTACACAGCATACATTTGGTTATACTACCTAGTGTTTTTCCTGTTTATACTTACACCTAATTTTAGTTTCTGCATCGCAAGCTGTACACACCCACCATTTCTGTAACAAGAAAAATAATTTACTGTAGCATTTAAGAATAAGTATAATAATGTAAAGATCTACATCCTATGAAGGAGTTTGCCCTGCAAGACTTAAGGTCAGAGCTCCTGTATCCCCGCTCTCACACCCGGTTATCGCGTTCAAAATTTATGACAAGTTTTGATGTGGTTGGCATCACGCATTTACCAACCGCATTATTACCCCTTCTTCATTCGAACATGGGTACCCAATTATTTAAAGCGGCTTGATAGGCCGCCCTCCCAAGTCGGGAATGTTAACTCCCGACCTTCCGCATCCGAGTACAGTGCTTTAACCACTGGGCCACTGTGGAAATAACAATAAATACTCAGTTCATGTATTAATTTTATCTCAATTTTTTTAACATACATAAGGCGCAAATTCTTACCCACAGTATCAAAGTTTTAACTCTGAGCGCCCACTACATGATCACTTCTTAACCTGGAAAGTTGACCTGCCTGGGGTAACTTAAAGGCGTCCTTTGTGCATCCGTAGTGGTTACCAAAACTAGAGTATCCGTTACGTTCTACTTAAAGTTGAGAAATAGATATTCTAAATAGTTAACTTTATCGCAGCCAAAAAGGTTGATCTTCGACTAACTTTCAAGTGCACATTATAGCTGCACATCTTTAACGCGACCTATAGTGGTTAGTTTTCGGTTACATGCTCTATAACAGGTTTTAAAAGTTAACAAAAAGATAGTTGTTGATCGACATAAGACAATGCACTGTATCTCACGGCGTTTCTTTCTTAAGCCATTCGCATTTACATAGCATGGGTAGTAGTCATACTCTTACAAAAAGTAGCATCAATTTTCCATTACAGTCTCAAGTTAAGTGTGTGCATCCTTTCCAATAATTTTTAAGTCATTTAGTTTTTTATAATTTTTACCAAATGTATATCAAACCAAGGGAATTTAATTAATAATTATAGATTATCCCACGCGAAATGAATATAGTTTAAAAATTCTTGGTCGATTAGTCATAATGTAATACGAGATTGCATTTATTGGCTAATATTTTTTGGTATCGGAATTTTTCTATATCATCTTTTACAAGTTAGTTGGGGAGCAGAAAATGACTTTAAAAACGGAGTGTAGATATAATGAAAATCTTACACGTTTAAAAACTCGAAATGATTGATTTAGTTGCCACAAACATAAACGTTAATTAGTTAAATGCTAGAAGATGTAAGAATAAACTATGTATATATATATATATATATATCTGTCAACAAATAATCAGCATACCGTAAATCTTAAATGCATCTCCTGATTTTTACAGCCAATTAGAAAATATGATACATTTATACAAATTTTTAACTAAATCTAAATTATACAAACAACTTTTTCATATTTAAAAAACAAAATCTGAAATAACTAATAAATTTATAATAAATTTCTGCATATCTTAATACCTCACTTGAATATAAGATGTGAAATAAGAAAACAAATATTTTTCTTTATTACAATTACCTAGTTTTAAATAATTAAATTAAATAGATTAATTAAATCATTAAAATGTGTTCTTAACGTACTCTAGAGCATAACAGTTTTATAAAATGTACACACGAAAAGTCCAAATTCCCGCAAAACACATATTTCATTCCATATGCTGAAAACACATACAGATAAGGAAACAGAAATCGGAATGGCAAAAGCTTCCAAAACTACTATATAAATAAGTACAAAACCACAACAGCCCATGGCCTCAAAAATCCATCATCAAACAACACGGCAGCACAAAAATACCCATCGGAAATGATCAAATTATAAGAAAATCGATCAGTAGCTTTAATCATCAATTTGTTTCACAGACTTGCTGTATAAAATAATTTATGTAAAGATTCGAAGCTTGATTAAATATTTAACGATAAAATAACAAAGCATTATATATGTATATTAAATTTTAGAAGGATCTTAGAGTTGCCAAAGACAATCGCGCCCACCTCACCTGTGACGAATTTAACTCAACCAACGCTTCAAACTTCAGTTCGAATTAAATGGAAAAGCAGCTATCGCAGCAATCTCATTGTTATAGCACCTACCAACATTTGCGTCAGACCAAATCTCCTCAAACTAGTAAGCATAGAGCCAACTAATTTTAAAAACTTTCGATTCATAATAACATTAAATAATAACAAATATTAGCAAGTATTAGACGACGCCAGAATTAGGATAAAGCAGAACTATTGCTAAATTTAAGTATAACATGCCGAAACAGCTTGTTCTGCATTGTACTTTCGTTCGTTTTTGTCCACCACACTAGATATGCGTAGGTGACAATAGGTCTTACCACCGCTAAGTATGACCAAAAGATCATTTTCGGTTTTAGCCCCCAGGTATACTATAACTTGAATAAGTAAGTACATTGTATACACGCAGAGCATATAATATATTCGAGTTTTATTAATAATATAATTTTTTTAATTCATATTGATTTTTTTAACTGTTGTTGCCCCACCATTATAAATTATTACGAGCCGCTACGGGTTTCCACTATAATCCAGTGATTCTAAATGATATGCTACTGCAAACTACTGATGGGGGTATCTCAATGAAATCATTCGAAACAGTCGATTATACGTATATCTCCAGATATCTGGAGATGCGAATAATTCATTCGAATGATAAAAACTTCTCGGATTACTTTCGTTACGTCGTTCGGCTGCTAATGGAATTATCGTTTCTGTCGGTATATAATTTAAGTAGTATTCGAATTAATTTGTAATTCGAGAAGATACTAAAAGATAAACTGCACAGTAGCATATTTGACTTCTTTTGTATAATGGGGGCGCATGTGCAGCTGAGTTAGCAAAATAAGTTCTTAGAATTTCGAATTGGGCAGGCTTAAGTTACAATTATTGATTGCTTCTTTTTCAATACTTAAATTCAAAAATATTAATCGTATAATTTTTTAGAGTGCTTATTATTCAATTAAATATATTATTGTCATAAACTAGATAAATGAATAAAATAATTTCAACCATTTATGTCGCTGTTTAAAAATATTAAATAAACCATATTCTTTGATCTTAATCAGTTACGATCATTTGTAATCTATCCGGGTTTTAATATTACCTTTCCATTTAAAAAATGTAGTGGCTAAATTGGTCGTCATGATAACGCTTATGAAGATATAAACTATTAATCAATTTTAATAAAATAATAAAACATATTGTTAATATTTAATAACTTATATTAAAACCATAAACCAGTATTTACAATCAGGTTAATCTTATTACTTGACCAAATTTAAATAAATACATAACAGAATCCAATCGAAAACCGAAAAACGGTTTGAGACAAGAGCGCGAATGCCAGGGAGTCATCATTCGAAAGGCAGGATGCGAGACATTTCTCACATCGAAATACGGGCGCATTTCGTATTCGAATTAATTTGAATGAATATGTCAATTATTAGAATCATTCGAATACTAATTATTCGATTATTGAAATCATTCGTTTATGCCCATCACTACAATAAACCTACCTAGACCAGTTAGGACGATGGTTTGTGAGATAAATAAACCTACAAAGAAAATTCTGTTTTGCGTTTGTAAATTTGTAATTTGCAATATGTGATAATTTACGTTACTACAGTTTACTGTTATTTATAAGGACATTTTCTTTAACATACGTATATTTGCATCATTACCTTTTCGTAAATGCCTGTCTTAAGGCTTCCTCATACATTATTATGTATTAGAATTATATGATCAAACAATGGCGCATAATCTCAGTAGGTTTATTGTTGAGTAACCTTTAGCAGCTATTGGAAACCTTAAAAACACGCAAAATAAGAAGATTCGAATGGTTCAGTCTAGCTGTGAAAGAAGGACTTGATTGCCAAATGTAATTATCGACCATTTTACGAAGGTTGTTAATTTGAAACATCCATACCAATCAGTGTAATTAGTATTGCATAGCAATAATCGTATTATTCTTGTTATTGGGCTACGTATTTTATCGAAATTATACAAAGACTATTTTACAGCAATATCTTGGAAAACTAAGTAGAAAAGATTTTATCTTATTTTTATAATATTCTACTTTGTACGCATGAAGGACATCATTCTCGATAACAACAGAGGCTCGAGAAGGAGTTAACACAGCTAAGGAACTATTTTGTAATGATGTTGAAGTAAGAGGTCTCGACCATCAGAAATTGATTACGGACAACCGATCTTCAAGCTAGAAAACCTGCCAGATACTTAACGACAAACCACCGGAGACTTCGCTTAAATTATACAGGGGAACAGGTTCTTTAAAATAACCTATTATACTATAATACGAACCTTTTTCGGATGAATCAAAAATCATTGTTCATTATAATGAGGCTGATCTGAGAGTAGGTATGTAGAAGGCCAGAGTCGAGTTATATAAACGACTATCATCCACGACAGCCAACAGCCTTCATATGTAGTCAGCAAGACTTATCTTCATTATCTTAGAAAATGTATCTAACTACTTCCGCATTTAAAAATTTTACCTGAACAGATACTAAGAAAACTAAAGAGTGTCGTGTGTGGTAATTTATGAATAACGGAGTCAGCCTACGAAGAGTAATCTGGTAACTTGGCCTTGGACTGACCCAATCTTGCAGATCAAAACCGGAACAGGCCCACTAAAGTGTTGGGAAATCAGTGTAATCGTGTTGACGCAGCAATAGCTACAGAAATGGTACTGTTATAAAAAATGCCAAGCTCCCATCTACCTAGTTTCCATCTTACAGCAGTGGTCTGTAACCGGCGTATATTACCGAGAAGAACCCAAGTTATCAAGCTGAAGCTAAATTTTTGTGGTTAAATACAGAGCTACAGCTTTTCGTAGAAAGAGTACAGGTTTCTTGGGGTTGGCTCGGGAGTTAATTACTTCTCTATGAGAGCCCACTAAACTGCAACACAACACAACTGTGTACCGGCTTTTTATCTACTGCGTGCTTCTCATCAGCACTGAGGTAGAAGCGTGGAGACCTACCTGATATTGCTCTAACACAAATACATTAATTACTTTTAATAAACTATTTTTGTGTTTTCATGAATATCGGAAGTTAGTAGGCATCACATGAATGAAAAGCGTTTTGAACTGCGGTATGGCCTTCCTCGAATGTTACATCATTGAGGTACATTTGGCATTTCGAAAAATAACAATAATCTTTTGCGTAACTGAAGTATGAGCTATTTGTTCAAATATGGTCAGAATTACCCCATAAAAAATCAAAAGCAAAAAATATGGCGAAAAATTGCTTGTTGGTCTACTACGAGGTGTGTTCAGTTGAAACCCATCTTTGCTCTATAAAAAATTTATTCAAGTGTTTAATTATAAATAATTACCGTAACAGTTAAAGCACCTATCCCATTGTTTTACTAAACGACGTATACCCTGTTCATACAATTCTTGTGACTGTTGATTGAAGAAGTCTTCCACAGCTATTTGTACTTCTGCGTCAGACTCAAAATGCCGACCTTTTAACGCCTTTTTCAGCGGTACAAAAATATAGAAATCTTAATTCGATAGATCCTGGTTATAGGGTGGATATTCTAAAACCCTCCATTTCTTTCGTTGAAGATTTTCTTTTACCACATTAGCAACATGAAGTCTAGCATTGTCGTGCAGCAAAATGAACCCACGCGTAAGTTTTCCTGGACGTTTTCGTCTTATTGTGTGATGAAGCGTGAAGTAAACTTGCATTATACGGATTTGCATTGACATTTACTCCAGGTTCCTTAAACTCTATCAACAAGGGACCTTCATGGTCGAAAAAAAATTTTAACATCACTTTGCCTGCAGAAGGTTGTGCTTTAAACTTCTTCGGTGGTAGTGAACTTGAATGTTTTCACTGCATCGACAATAACTTACTGGATGGCTCGCAGTAATGGCACCAAGTTTCGTCACCGGCAACTATTTACAGAAGAAAGTCATCACCATTTTGCTATAATCTGTGCGGTGTTGCAGAGATAAACTCATTCGCAAGCATTTTTGTTTATTAGACAAGAGACAAGGAATCCATTGCGAACAAACTTTGCTGTACCCCAGATTACGAATAATACTATGGACAGATCCTACGCTCCCACCAACAATTTCTGAAATTTCTCTAGTTTTCCATACATGCCATATTGTTTTCTGTTAATGCAGTACACCGTGCACCTGCCCGCGGCTCATCCATAGTCCTCTCTTTTCCATTCTTAAATTTTCGGCACCATTCCTTCACAGTTGGGTACGCAATACATGCATTTTCAAACACTGGTTGCATTTGCGAATAAATCCGCAACGGCTGCACACCCTCAGCGTAAAAAATTGTAGGACCGCATGCTGATCAAACTTTGACGGATTTTCAATAACAAACGCCATTTCAAAATCAAAGTTTTAAAACTCACAATCAAATTCAAGCGACAGAAAATTATATATGTGTTGCTTGCAAACACTTCTAACATTAACAAACGTCATTTGAATTATTGCATTTGTTTTTAAGGCTAATTTGATCAAAGATGGGTTTCAGTTGAACATGCCTCGTAGATTAACCGAAACAATTATTTTAATTTATTTTAATTTAGTATCTTTAGAATTATAAATATAGACAATTGAATTGCAAAGAAAATTCTATTCTTTCTTATATATTATGGAATTGTTGGTGTGTTATTCACCTTAACATTTCGGAATTTCTAGAGGTATCATTTACTTGTAATTCGCAAGTTTTATTATACGAAGGCAGCACGATTTTCAGTCGAACGGCTCCCGCTGTGGTAATCCGCAGACATTCCAAAATATACTAATAAAAAATCCTCGTATCGGAGCACACTCGGAGCCCATGGGGCCGGTTTTTCCGTAATAAATCCAACTAGATAAGCTAACTTCCAAATAACACATAATAAAAGATTATCACCGATAGCAAAATATATGGGATTAGGACTATCAAACATTTACAGCACCATAAGTGTCAACTAAAACCGTTTTCTTAATAGTGGCTTGCCTCTACGTTTATCAGATTGAATTATGAGGACAGCTTTTTGATAAGTCGCCAGTTGAATCTCTTAGCATTGATCTGATGCTAATCGCAGAACAATTCAATCTATTACCGCTAACACTTTCAACATAAAGATTAAAGAATTGAGTTTCAAAAGTATCACGTCTACTAATCGTCTAAAAGCTACTACAAGCTATGAAGCGTAGTTTTAAAAGAAATCGAGTAAAAACGAAAAAGTTTGTGCTTGCAACTTACAGCCAATATTCAAGCGTTCGCGGAAAAAGTACCGATTTAAAATAATCTTAATTAAGCTGGGGTAGAACAAATTAGTCTTTCACAACTTCAATCTTCTACAGCAAAAATTAAAAGTGTGAAACAGCCTGCAGCACCAGTGCAAGCGTTAGATCCCTGTGTGGACAGTTATTTGCAATAAATTAAAATACAGCAAATATATTACTAATGGGTTTCTAATTAGTAAAAATAATCATTGTTGAGAGTATGCTTGCAAATGAAATAAATGTATAACCATTTTTCTGAAATCTTAACTATTTTTTCTTTTCTTGTACCTTACTGGAATCAAACATTGTAGAGGAGCACTGCCTTACTAAAAATATTTCTTCATATTGACGCTGTCTCCTATCGGAAGCAGTGGCGGCTCGTGAGTTAAGAAAGAGGGTGGGCCCAAAAAAAACTTACCTATTTTTTTTACATAAAATCCATTCTCCTATTTTTCATGCTGGAAAAGACGTCTATGACTTTGTTGTCAAAATCCGGGATAGACTGGACGAACTTCTTTTCTATTGATAGGACCGCCAATGGGTTCAGTCGCTCTTTTTGCACACAATTAACTTCCATCATTAAAAAAACGTTACTTTTGTCTTTGAATTCAAACGCGCGATTGCGCGAAAACAGCGCTCCAAAGTGCAAATTCAAACGTTGACTGCAAACGGGAACAATGTGCTCGGTGCCCCATTCGCCTGGTATATCGCGTATAGCGAAGATAACCGATAGGCAACCGAATCATCCTTTAACTAGGTACAAATAGTTTTAGGCGTGTTAGCCCCGCCTTTGGTGCGGAAGGAAAATTTGATACCATCGTTAAAACAATGAAATTAAAATAATGCACTGAATTACATGCGAATTTCTTTCTGTGTTTATCTTGGTGGTTGGGTGGGCACGTGCCCGTGTGCCCTTTAGTACAAGCCGCCACTGATCGGAAGTTAGCGACAAGTATTTCAAAAGCTTCTCTACTCTGAAGAGTTATTGAGCTCATGCCTGTCCTGGTCTTGATATTTCTTAGCCAGGGCGTGCGTTTCCTTCCTACTCATCTCTTCCTTCTATTTTGCTTTTCATTCTGAGCTGAACTAACTTATATTTTTAGTTTCTCTTTATGATGGTTACTAATTTTTGATCTCCTTGGAAACGTAGCAACTTGTTATTGTTGATGTAGTACGCCCATGATATTTCTAACATCCTCCGCATCAACTACATCTCAAATGCTTCTAATCTGTTCACTAAGTTGGCTTTTAGTATCCAGGTTTCTGTTCCATATAGTGGAACAGAATATATAGCATTTTATCATGGAATATGTGAGTAATAAATCAATATCCCTATTAACAAAGAATTTTTTTAATTCTTATAAATGTGCTTCCGGTTTGTTCTAGTCTGCAAAAAATACACTGTCCTTCATCTAGGTGTAATTTATATTCTAGAACCCAATTAATTTAATTATATCTACTGTAATTTCTAACATATCTATGTAGATTTCCACTTGTTAATTTTCCTGGAAAACATAGGAACAACATATTTATTTACTAGTGTTCCCTTATGTTACATTTGTGGACTTGTATCTATATACAAATGAAGTCATTAACGCCCACTATGCTTATTAACGGAACCGTTGCGTCATAGGAGACATCGTTTCTTAGGGATGATAGTCTTTGATATACCACTACCAACGACAATGTTCTTTTATGTCCTCTATCCCATTTTCTATGCTGTTTTATTATCCTACCATAGATTCTCTGTACAGAACTTCATTATACGCTCTACAATTTAAAACATTTGTTTCCATCTCCCTTTCTGTATAGATTACTTATATAAAGCTGGTTCCCATTGCATTGGTTCCTCATGACCTTGTGGAAACAGGTTACATATACAGCGAATTTTTCTTTTTGGTATACTACCTATGTATACTTTTAAAAAGAACGCGTCAATTACGCCTATTGTGTAGGCAACCAACTATACAAACAACTAAACCATGCTGTGATCAAAATCAATCAAATTAATTCAGTGTTAAAAATAAAATTAGTTTTTATTTAGTGTCTTCTTGCGTTTTTTATACAACCATGTACAGTAAAGACGAAAAAGTGAAAATTCTTATGTGATTTCAGAATGGTAACAGCTTATGAACTGTGAGAGACTTATTTTCACTAAAGTATCTAGAAAGACCTGTTCCTTGTATTCGAACCATACAAACAATTGTTAGAAAATTTAAATCAGAGGGATGCGTAATAAATCCCCTTAAAATAAGAACTAAAAGTAATCACATTTTAACCGAAGAAATGAAATTAAATATTTTATGCTACGTTGAAGAAATCATAATTAATAGTTATAACAAAAAATAATAATTAAAAAAAGTCTGCGATAGCCGGGAATCGAACCCAGATCTACTGTTTGGAAGGCAACTATGCTGACCATTAATTACACCACCTTGTCGCTGATGTATTTGTGTTGTACAAAGGAAGTACAATGTTCACAGACCTTACAGAAACATCACCCTGTCGATTTTTTTATTTAACTAATAAGACATTATTTGCGTCCTATATACAGGTTGAAATACTTATTCAATATAAACACTGCATCAACATAACCTTCATACTCAAATAATTCACAACTACAGTGACGTTTGCTTCTGATTTTTAGTTGTCATTATAGTTGATTGCCTACATAATAGGCGTAATTGACGCGTTCTTTTTAAAAGTATACATAGGCAATGTATACTAAAAAGAAAAATTCCCTGTATAAGTCACAAATTTGAATAAGGTTCCTGGTCCGCCTTTCGTAAGCTGTACCTTTGGTTTGTTTACAGTTATTTCATCATCTTCTGTGAAACAAAAACAATACCCAGTAAATTACATTTTATAATGTAGTTAACCAAGATAATAGATCAAATCGCAACGTATTGCAAATATGTGAAAGATAAAATTGAAAATGTATTTTTAGCTTCCTCCCAACACTACTCGTAAAATGTCGGGCTATTGACAGCATCATCCTAAAAATAATTGTCTGACAACTTAATATGACACACGAAGAAGCCGTTATTGATTTGAAGATGTATCTGACATGAGCGGTGCCAATTATGAGTTTCCTTTTTATATATAAAAGTGCATCCTCCTTTGTAGTTTCAGTTCTTGTACATACTTTTTTGCAGATTACTTCTACTTTAATTAGCAAAGTTGTTTTCCGCAAGCTTATTAACTTCACAGAATTTGTACAAAATACTTACACATGCAGAAACATCTTGGTAATAAAATTTACGTTGCCGAAAAAGATTCGCGTCACCAAAATCTTTTCAAGTGTCATAACTAAGGGAATTCCATTTCCATTTTCTTATCTCTTGCATAAAACTAAGTGCTTAATTAGTTTAACGAAGATAATCGTACTTGGAGCAAATTCTAAGCTCCTTATCCAATATTTTAGAGTTTTACGCTTTGCCAGAGCTTAAAAGTAAAGAAACTATTGCGTTTGTTTGTGTGGTACATTAAAAGCAATTACATTCGTTACAACAACGCCTTCTTTGTCTTATATAAATATTTCTCCAAGCTTTAAATAAATTATTATTATAATATTAACTAGTAATACATAAATGTTACAATCAAAACTAATAAAAGTTAAGTGTTAGTTATTTTTAAACGTTTAAACGAGGTACAAGTGCGAGCAAGCAAGCAAGTTTAATTTCCTTGGAAAAATTGCCATCTTGTTACGTAGATGAACGCCGAGGGAAACTTTCATTTTCTTTAGAAAGTCGCGCTTTCAGCTATCCCAATGATCTGTATCTCTATGTTAAAGTTTCAAAGTAAGTAATCCATTCAGCATTAAAACGCTCTCGGTGTAACTAACTAGATTTGCTTTCCTTTCATATTTGTGATATAAGTGAACATAAAGTAAACAAGCTTTATTTGGATCTAAAGATAACGGAAATAATGAAAGGAGCACTCAAACTTTGCAGTGCCGGCTTCAAACTTTACATTTTAATGAACTCTAATTTTATGCCATTAATTTAATACCTAACTAGAAAGATAAGGAATTAAAACACAGTCAGCTCTCGACAGCGCAGTGAATGCAACGGCTGCGTCAATATGCATAAAAGTAAATATGTATAATGTTATATAAAAATTTATTTTCGCTGTACTACAGAAACTCCAAATTACCCGTTTTCCCGCATCATGAAAACTTGAAAGGGGTTTGTATTTGCACTAGCTGTTTAGTTGAAATAACCGCGCAGCATATTTATTTTTGCCTTAGTTTTCCACCGTACTACATTACATGGAAATAAGTATCTCGATCTCGAAAGCCTTATTTACGCTGTTATTTAATATCGATGCTGACAGACAAAATACGAAACAGAAAACACAGATTTACTTAATACGTTGAAAACTGCATAAATGTATACGGCTATAGTTATTCATAATCGTGATCCTCGTTTGTACCGCTTGCGCAGTGTCGAGGCGGTGTGAGGCAAAGCTAAGCTAGTTTGTGCTATGTACAACAGGGCCCGAATCTGCGGGTTAGCGTATTGATCCGAAACCGTACTAGATTTGCCTGGTGTGTAGATGTTTTTCGTTTATGGTCTTGTTACTCCTCTAATGCGACCGTACTACAAGCGGTGCGATTAATTTGATCCCCAACGGCAAATAGAGACAGGGACCCAATACCGACCACCTAGGGAAATACAAAATTTTCCAAACCCTGGAGTGATTCGAACCTGGAAGCGTTCGGACTATTACATCCAAGGCCTGGCTGTCTTACCACTGAGCCACCCCAGCCACGGGCTGTAGTTATAAAATAAAAATCAGCGAATTATTTCATTTAACTAGGCATGAGCATATTAGAAACGAGAAAGAGACAGCGGCATCCAGAAAATTAGAGAATGGGTACAAACAAGAAGAAGCATGGAGTGATCATATAGTAAGAATGCAAAACAACCGAACTGTAAATAAACTGAGAGAGTTGTCGCCCAGAGAGGGAAGATCACCCGGAAGACCAAAGAAGAGTTGGAAAAATTCCCTGGTATACGACGAGGTATAGATAAATAGTTAGGCTTGAATATTTCTAGCAGACAAAAAAAATCACTATGCTTTGGCAACATACATTAACTTGGACAAGTCCACTTACTAAATTTTAGCAGAAAAGGTTATGTCATTTTAAAATTCTGGTTAAGGAAAGTAAACCGACATAGCTGAAGAATGGAACTTCCGCAAGTATAGTTCGATGATCAGGTTGTGATTTTCAAATTTGCCGCTACACTTTATTAATTCCGTAATTTGTTTGCCGCTTCGTAGGAATGAATATCATTATTTTAATTAAAGTCTTATTTTCGGTTACCATTTTCGGTATTTTGTTTTGTCTTTCGAAGTCCGAGATATGTTAATAGTTTCTTTGTGTGAAAACTGCAGACTTTTGTTTTCTTCCGCGCTAGACCTTGGACGCTTCCTGGAACTAGGAGTGTTAAAAACAATTCCAGAACTTTCTAGAACTTCTTGCGTAACATTTTGTAATGTGGTGCAACCTTTTGAGGGGGGTGCTGATTCCCGTTAGGTTTTGAATTCAGTCGGCCTTAGATCTCCGCCAGACTCCGGTCTTCGAAAATACGATCAATCGAGGGTCGTTACAGACGGTTGTAACGTTGCATAATCGTTTTCCTTTTTCTTCGCGGCGCTTTGCTATCCTACGTTTTACCGTACCGTTTTTGTTTGCTGTAGAGCAGAAGTAAATCGACTTAACCGTCGGATATATACATAAGCGATAGCAAAATGTACGCCTTGGTGTTAGACAATTAAAGATATAATTGCTCCTGTCAAATTCAGTTCGGATCTATGCGAAGTGAAAAGAAAAGAAAGGAAATTGTGCGAGTGTTCTGCTAGAATTTGGTTTGTTCCCGTCGTCCGAAAAAGTCTCGCTTCTGTCCCCACGTCATCTGACCCAGTTGAAAGCAACTCGGCCCTCTACAGGGGCGTAACAACTACATCTTGTCTCAGCGCTGCCCCGAAGGACGCTGTTCTCCGATCCTTTATGGACCCTACAACTGGAAATCGCCATTATATGTGCCTACTCCTCTGAACTTTAAGGTAAAACAGACCAGTTTTTTTTTGTGTGTGGTGAAACCAAACTTGCGCGCAACTTGCAAAACTTAGCGGAATTAAACTTTGTCTTATTAAACCCAAAAAAGCGACCTTCAGTCAAAAATCTTTTATTTGCACGAAATACTTGTAAAAAGAAACTTTATTTATGCTGTGTTTTCCTGTAAACTACGCCATTGACCACACAGATACATCATAGTATAAATATTGTGAGTCAACGGCGTCGCGTCGTGACCTGAACGTTCCAGGATTTTCATTGTAATTGTAATTTCAAACTATTTGCGTTATAACTCGTGTCATTTGATTGTATGGTCATATTCTATTTTATTAAAGGTGTTTTAAAATTTACTACCTCTTTTATTTATGGGTACTCTGTATGTTATGTAAAAATTTTGCAAGCTTTAAATATATAGGAGGAGGCACAAAATAAAGGTAGGTTCCATTCACGTGAGCTGTTGGCTTCTCGGCCTTCCACGAGGACCTACACAATCAGCTGGATTTGGAAAGTGGCGCCCACTTATTTTGACTCGCCCTGTACACAACTAAAGATTTTCTCCCATAAGCGATTTTCACGAACTCCCCCTACTCCTCTGAGCTAAGCTGTAGGCCCTTTTCCATCAAGATAGTTACGACTCGTCGAAAAAGCTCGATTGGCCTGTAACAAATTGACGCCGTAACGTGGAACTTTTTTTTGCGACTGTAACAAGGTACCTGCTTTTGAAAGAACTGTCTGGTAAAGAAATTTACGATGACATGTCAACAACATTTGAAGATCAATGTCCATCCAATTCAACCATTAAAAAATGGGTTGCTGATTTTAAACGTGGAGGAAAAGATGTTACAGATGAGGGTCTGAGAGACCGATATCTGTGTCCACGCAAGAAAACATTCATGCTGTCGATGATGTAATTTTGAATAATAGACGAATCGGCCTAAGAGAGACATCGGAGACTTTGAATATCTCATACGAGCGCATTTTTATATCGTTCATAAGGAATTAGAAATGAGGAAGCTATACGCAAAATGGATACTCACATGTCTCAGTGCTTATTAAAACCAAACATCTCAGTGGATTCACAATCAATTTAACGATAGAAAATCAAACTATTTGGATCGCCTTGTTACAATGGATGATCCAAAAACCAAAGAAATGTCTAAGGAGTGGAAAAGTTCTGGTTCGCATCAGCCCAAACAGTTTCGTGGGCAAAAGTCTGCTGGTAAAATTAACGCCTTGATTTTCTGGGACAAAGATGGCAAAATTTTTACGGATTTCTTGGAGCATGGAATATCAATAATGGGAGAATATTACGCATCTCTATTAACCAAACTCCGAGCCAAAATTGTGGTAACACATTGAGGAAAACTTTCCAAGGGCGTCCTGTTTTCGCAGGATTCCCTGCATCGACTTTGAAATTGTCGACCATCCGCCATATTCTGCTGATTTGCCCCATCTGATTATTATCTCTTTCGAAAACTAAAAAATCATTGAAAGGACGAAAATTTACTACAAACGACATGGTAAGTGATACTGTGGAGTCGTGGTTGGCAAAACAGGATAACATTTTTTTCTAAAAAATTAGAATTACTTCTTTATCGATGCATTAAACATGTATAGTAGAAAGGTGATTATATTGAATAAAATAATATTACTTCGGAATCGTGTGGTCTTTTTGTAAGCTAGACCAACTATATATCAATACCCCCTCGTAAAACAAGCTTATATTAAAAACGAAGAAGAAGAAGAAGTTACTTACTAGTAAGTCAAATGTTTTCCTCTGTTCACATGTCTGAGTTATGACCCAGAAGAGTCTGAACTTAAGATTCTTAATTTACTTGATTGAAAATTGATAAAAATAATGTGTGAGAAGCAATAAATTTGCGGACGGCGTTTGGAAAATCTAAAATGTCAAAACTTTGTACACATTCCGTTTTAAAAAGCTTAAAAGAAGATAAACTCGTAAATTGTGATTATTTTCAACATATACTTACTCAAAAATCAAAGGTCGAGATTTGGTGTTTATCAGTTAAGCTTAAAATATCTTAACATCGTTAACACGTACAGTCAACCACAATTAGCAACTTGTATTCGCTAATTCGACCGAATACAGAATGGGTCCAAATTTAAACATACCGCTACTCATGGAACATTATGGGTCATTTGTGGAAAAATCAGTATCCTCGTGAGTTGATGAGCAGCCACGCGTCATTTCACGCTAGTTGTGTCGTTACATTCAACTGCCAAGTCTGAAGCGTATTGTAACTGGTTTTCTCCATGCAAAAAACCAAAACACTGCCGAAATTTACAGTCAAATATTCGATATGTATAGTCAAACACTCGTGTACGAATTTCAGAAAAGACCGAACAAATGTACACCATGAGGAACGAAGTTCGAGACCCACAACGATATTGTGAAAAAAGTGAACATGAAAATTCGTGTAGATCGCCGTTTCACAATTTCGGACATGATCGTTAATTTTCCTCAAATTTCTCTTATGGTACTATATGAAATATTCACGAATAGGCTACAATATCACAAACTTTGTGCGCGGATGATGCTAAACATGTTGGATGTTCACAAAAACCCGCGAATAGCCTCTGTACTGACCTTCCTGCATCACTACGAAATTGATGGTGGTGAGAACCTGAATCACATTGACGGACAACGAGACTTGGATTCCGTACACAAATTCTGAAAACAAGTAATAATCAATGCAGTAGATGCATGTGAATTCCCTCTAAACCAAAAAGTTCAAGCAAACAACTGAAAGCTTATAGCTACTGTTTTTTGGGAGAAGAAAGACGTATTGCTGGTATTTCTCTCTGCTTTTGTTATCCGTTTCGGATGGTAGCTATCATAAGTGCAATGTGTATTTAGTCTACTGCTTTCTTGAATAATTCTGCAGAGGACACAGTAAACCATTGTCGCAAATTACTTAGCCAAGATATTCTATAATTTCTTCAGCGTTAGAACTACAACTGACAAACTCTCTTATGTAACACAGTCACAACGACACAACTAAAACTGACGCGCTGCCGCTGCTTTTATAGTCGCATATTTTCAATACAGAAAGTTCGAGATATATCCGTATCTGTCGCGAACATTCGGGTAACGGTAGATCAGGTGATAATGCGGCGCGACTACACCACATCGGCAACGTAGCCAATGCTGCCAAATCGATTTAAATAAGTTCCTCGAATTGGGTTATTCTCTTATATTCTTATATTATGCAGAGGGCGCGGAACTATTCAAGTTAAAAAAGGGGGAGGGCGAAATACGAAAGTTTGAGAACCTCTGACATAAACAAAGAAGCGAGAGAAAGCGTGCCGAAGTGAGATGGAAGATCGACCTCACAGGGCTAATACACTCGGCAATAAGAACAGTGCGGTGGCTGTAGTTAAAATGCAATGGTTAAACTCACAGGCTACTACTCTTATTTCTCGGGCTGTACCGATACCGCAAGCGCGCCGTTCATCTTTAAAATGAGCTCTGTTCCCATTTAAGATAGCTTGCTGGTACGCAATTCACGACCAGGGTTTCAGCTATATTGATCAAGCTATATATAATTAAAAATCTACTCTAAGAATTCCCATTCAACATCAACATTCTTTACTTTTTTTGACTTGATGACATAGTCTTCCAAAACACCCTGCCTCTTCATCGTCGGTTAATTGTTATTCGAGTATAAAAGCCTGGCGCGATATAGTCAGTGTGGTACAGATTTTTGTATTCAGTAGGATTTAAATGTGTCATCCGATGACGGCCGACAACGCGCGATTGAGTAGTCACTTTCTAGAATGTTATACCCAACGATTTTTTTCTAATTAATTTAATTCTTAACTAATTAAATTGTGATTAAATTAAATAACACCATTAAAAACCGGTACGAAAAACATCCGTCCATACCGGCTGAATATCACCACTGGCACATACTTTCATAAATATGCAAAGAGTATTTGAAATATGGAAAAGTCCAAACGAATGGTTTCATTTATTTATTGTGTCTGTTTTCATAAGCACCTCAAAAATAACAAACAAGCATAAACCCCTGCAAATCATATTAAAAGTAAACGAATTATTGTATTAAAAAATCCCTCTTCACTGTCTAACACTAGAACATATTGGACTTCGTGGAACAGTTACTGCTTTTTTGCGGTATACGAACTGTTGTTCAACGGACAACATGTTTCCCCCAACTTTACCTGTATTATTAAACTGTAACGCCCACGTTGAAATTGTATTGCAGAATGGAATCTTCCCCGTCTTGGCACATTAAAGTGACATTGAAATTGTCACTGTTTCACAACTGAAAATGTTCGCACTAAGGTGTCCTTTAGAATACGTAACCTGCCAGAATAACACGAAAAATTGAAATTGAAAACATATTATCTCTTTAAAAGATACCTGTTACTTTTTGTCGGCGGTGTTTTTTAGTTAAAGATTATAATACCTGTTAATTAATATTACAATTATACGATATACTTTATTATCTCTATATGTCTATAAAACTGACGTAATTATGGTACGAAAACAACAAGGTTCTTACTGAATAGAGTAAATATACGAGGTGTGTTCAATTTAAATCCATTTGTGCTTCATAAAAAATGTATTCAACAATTTAATTACAAATAATTACCGCCACACTTAAGGCACCTACCCCATTGTTTACTAACCGACGTATACCCTGCTCATAGAATTCTAGTGGCAGCTGATTGAAGAGGTTTTCCACTTCTGCGTCAGACTCAAAATGCCGACATTCTAACGCCTTTTTCAACGGTTCAAAAATATGGAAATCGCAAGGCGATAAATCCGGGCTATAGATTGGATGCTCTAAAACCCTCCATTTCTTCCATTAAAGATTTTTTTTACCACATTAGCAAAATGCAAAATTCAAAATGATCCCTCGCGTAAGTTTTCCTGGACGTTTCCGTCTTATTGCTTGATGAAGCTTGTTCAAAGTTTCATTATACAGATTTGCATTGACATTTACTCCAGGTTCCTTATTTTCTATCAACAAGGGTCCTTCATGCTCGAAAAAAAATGTTAACATCACCTGGTCTGCAGATAACTGTGCTTTAGCCTTCTTCGGTGCTGGTGAACTTGAATGTTTCCACTGCATCGACGATAACTTACTGGATGGCTCGTAGTAACGGCACCAAGTTTCGTCACCAGTAACTATTGACAGAAGAAAGTCATCACAATTTTGCCTATAACGTGTGAGGTGTTGTAGAGATAAGCCCATTCGTAAGCGTTTTTGTTCATTGGTCAAGAGACGAGGAATTCATTGCGAACAAACTTTGCTGTAACCCAGATTATGAACAATACTATGGACAGATCCTGCACTTGCACCAACAATTTCTGAAATTTCTCTAATTGAAATTCGACTATTTTCTTTAATAAGGCCTCCCACTCACGTCATATTGTTTTCTATTAATGCAGTACAGCGTGCACCTGGTCACGGCTCATCCATATTCCCCTCTTTTCCATTCTTAAATTTTCGGCGCAATACATGCAATTCCGTACACTGCTTGTATTCACGTATGAATCTCCAATGACTGCACACCCTCAGCGTATAAAAATTGTAGGACCGCACGCTGATCAAACTTGGACGGATTTTCAACAAAAAACGCCATTTAAAATCGAAATTTTAAAAGTCAGAATCAAATTCGAACGCCAGAAACTTATTAATGTGTTGCTTACAAACACTTCTTTCATTAACAAACGTCATTTGAATTATTGCATTTGTTTTCAAGGCTAAGTTGATCAAAAATGGGTTTCAGTTGAACAAGCCTCACATATTATTTGTTTTAAACTTATTCATTTTTCTCTGAATGGGATGTAGTATATGCAAATAAAAGTACTAGGTATGTGATTCCTTAATATAAATGTTTCTTTTTACGAGTAGGTATTATATACTGCAAGAGGTTTAGAACAACATTTAATAACCATACATAATAATTAAACGAACCGTATAAACAAGATAGGATGAAGTTACTTGAACCATCAACAATGAAAATTACATCAAAACGAAAGTTACGGAGTAATCCGTATATCCACTCCAGTAATTACTTTGAGGATCTACGTTAACAATTGCTAACTAATAATATCATACGTCCAAGTTTGACTTTTATTCCTGAATATGTTGCAAATTTGATTTATAGGCTCTTAGTTGCTGCCTATAGATTTCAGTTAGCTTTACAGGTTGATAATTAAAAATGAATCCGCGTTATTTCATAATATGTTTTACAATTTAACCCCCCTCCCCCTCCCAGAACATTACTAGATAATCTAAATTAAAAGCTGAACCGATTGTTGGGAACAATTTTTTTTCAAAGTTCTACATCCGTGCTACATATTAAATAAATTTTTTGAAAATTTCAAGCTTTCAAAACCATTAACAGAAACGTTGCTATATACTACTTTATTTTCCGCATCAGCTTAAAAAACATTTAGTACATCGGATGAGTGTTGGTGTTAATCTTATCTTATCACGTTGTTCAAAATATGAACTAAAACTTATTTTAAATTGAAGTTTCCATCAACACCATCCAACAGTTAGTTTCTCTCTTTATAACCTGCAAATTTGGCACAACTAAAATCATGCAAATTACAATATTTTTGATAAATTTCACTGACAATTCATTTAATAGTGTCTCGATTTTGGTAGCTTATTCTGCGACACCGGTAGTTTTACACTACGACAAAACTTACTTTAGCTAACCATTGATAAACCTGCCATTTTCTAGAAAACAGGCTAAAATACTACTAGTGTGGTTGAACTCAGTTAGCAGAGAGCTTGTTTTATGGATAAAATTCAATTATAGCTTGGGTTCGATTCGAAAATGTGGTGCTACAATTCACCATATAAAATTCCCCAATCCAGTTAATAACCATGAAATTTTTAATGCCAAAAACTTTCTCTGAAATTTCTATTCGACGTTAAACTGTAAGGCCCTCATACTTCCACCTTGGCGCTGAGGAGAAACACGTGGCAGAGAAGAGGGCGATGCCCAGCAGTGGGACGTGAAAGGCTATTGACACATATAAACTACATTTGACCACATAATTACATAAACATTTCATTGATCAACCTCCACAAATAGATATTTTCCTTAACCCAAGTTGTTTACTATTTACCTAGTTTAACTAGTCTGACATTTTACTTATAAAATACTTGAGATGTTGATCTAAAGAATTGGGATTATTGTCATTTCTGGAACTGAAAAGTTATGTCAACAATAAGGAGTTGCTGTTTTCAAAGAAAGAAATGTTCATAAAAATGATTCTCATAAGTGTACAATTAAGGTATAAAGTATCAACAGCATAGAATATTAAATCAAGTAATACAAACTAAAATTTTAGAGCAAATAGCTTTATATCCAACTCAATCTGTCCGTCAACTTTCCACTATTGTCGCATTTCAAAGAGTTCTATTCACAATATCCTGTAAACAATTCTTTTTCCTACAAAATTCGATGTCACCAAACATTTAATTAATGATTTCGATGAAATATTGGAATTGTGTTATAATATGACATAAACCATAAATAACACAAAAGTTGTTTGAAAGTAATATACATTTTTTCTAATTGTTACGCACATTTTAAGTAAGGTCTACAATTCTCAAAAATAAACGTATTGACAGCAATATTATATATAGAAAAGGTGGTCATTTGTTCCTTTAAAATTTCTACGGTGTAATCTACACAAATATACTGGAAAACAGAACATAATAATTTATATAGTTGAAAATATTAAAACCACAAGGGACACTTCTATAAAGACAATGCGCTTTGCATTTGCAGGTGCTTCAACATCTATTTCCGTTTTATGAGAATTTCAACGTTTATGGTTATTGTTATAGTTATTGGTAGACAAATTCATTAGTATATTGTTTAAGATAATTTCAGTAAAAGTATTTTGTATACTCGTATATACAAGAGCAATTTCTACAAGCCCTAATCGCATTTGATAAATATCATGATAAAATAACAAAGTTCTTATGAGCATTACAATAAACTAAATCCGTTTCTACAAATTGAATAACACATATACGGTTGGAATACAGAGTTATAAGATTACAAACCGCTATTTCTTTTTTAATTCCTGTAATACCGTATGTAAGACGTCGTTTATAAGCTACATTTCTCATCATCATCATTATCATGATCCTCGTTTGTACCACTTGCGCAGCGTCGAGGCGGTGTGAGGCAAAGCTAAGCTAGTTTGTGCTATGCGCAAGAGGGCCTGACTCTGCGGGTTACCATGTTGGTGCGAAACCGTGTGTGTGGATGTTTTTGTTTATGGACTTGTCACTCCTTTAATGCGACCCTAATCTAATACAAGGAGTGCCACTAATTTGATCCCCAATGACAAATGGAGACCGGGTACCAGTAGTACCGATCACCCAGGAAATTAGAAAACTTTCCGACTCTGGAGTTCGAATCGGGAAGCGTTTGAACTACTACATCCAAAGCTTGGATCTCCTACCACTGAGCCATCCCCGCCCCTTGATGTCATATATTTTGTACAAAAAAATAATTAACGGTTATTCCGTAACGGGTTGGGAAGGCTCAATTGTGAGAAAGTCAGGCGTTGGACGTAACAATAAAAACGCTTCCCGGTGCGAGTCACTCTAGGGGTCGAACAATATTTCTGATTCCCTATGTAGTCCATACTAGGGTCCCAGTCTCCATTTGCCATTGGGGGATTTAATTGATAAGTAACAAATGTCTACACGCAGACACACACCATACACCAGGCATATTAAACACGGTTACGCACCAACACGGTAACCCGCAAAATCGAGCCCTGTTATGCAAAGCACAAACTAACTTAGCCTTGTTTCACACTATGTCGACATTGCGTAAGGAATGCGAGGATCACGATAATGATGATGATGATGATTATTCCCTAATTCTATCTTACGCTTATATTTTATTATTCAGTGTGAATACATAATATACAGCATGGAACTAATTATTAATATAAAAATATCCAAGCATTTTCACTAGTTATAGAAACCAGTGTATGATGTGTAAATATTATATCTATGTGAGCAATTCATTCAATAAATCCGTAGTAACGCATTTTGTGGAATGAATTACAATTACTGTGACTTACATTACGTTACATTACATTATCAAAAGTGTTAAGATAACCGGACCCAAATTAGTTGTTACTAGTCGTCAATCACCAAAAATATCATAAACAAATAATCGAACTCTTATTTACATATACATAGAAACTCGGGTATAAAATATTCTTGGAAGTTTTGAACATTCTAAGTTTAGAACTCCTTAACTCAAACCTTAACGAAGCAGTAAAACTTTGAGCGAAATCCGACACCGAAAACCAACGTCAAATATGCTTCTATAGTAATTCGTAATCTATTTCTTTTAGTTTAATTGCGAAACTGCAATCTTATAAAGCCTATGAAGTGAAATCAAGACACATTTTATGTGTTTGAAAATTTGACTTTTCCACCCATTTATTGAAGGTCAGCCCAGGTATTTATTTGTCCTTTTTTAACCTCAGTCTGCTTAGACCATATGCCAACCATACTTGGTAGCAGTTTCTTTCATCATCTTCTTGTTCTTCTTCTGCATCTTCTTCTTATTTTGAATTGCTCTTTTCACTTCTGAATTTCTTCCATTCTCTTATTTAGCACGATTTGATTTCCATCGCCTTAATACTTTCAAACGATTTTTTTGTGGTTGTCCCACACTATTTATTTTACTTGCTCGCTATAACATCTTCCAGTTGGTTTGCCCATTTAATGGAGTGTTCTCTTGTTAAGTGTTATACCCAATTCCACTTGAGTACGGTTATTCGTCTCGTCACTCCGATCCTTCTCCGGATTGCGTCATTTCCAATAGTTTCCCTCAAACTCATTGCAAGTGTGACACGTTCCATTGCACTTTAGGAAGTTCTTAGTTTGAAAGCCGCTTTAACTGTTAGAGTTAGGCATGTTAGCAGGGGTAGAATGCAGTTATTGTAATACTATCTTTCTTTCGTCGTTTAAAGTTTCGGAATTTTTTAAGATACATTCGAATTTTATAAAAGCAACTTATTTAAATTCTTCGTGTCTCGTTTCCTTTGCCTAATTTAACTAATTACCCGAGATATATACAAGGTATCCCACGACGTGAGATCACTACTTCGTCTACGTAATCTTTAGACCAAATATAGTTAAAAGTTCTAATATAGTTATGCCCAAAATAAACTATTTTCAAAATAGAGTGTTAAATTATTATTTATTAAATAATTACAATTTCACAAAAGCCAATATTTATTTTATTTTAGTTGCCCCATGGCGTAGGTCACTACTTCACTTACATGTAAGAGAGGTAAAACGAAGTCGAAACTAAGAAGTGGTCATTTTCTCTAAATCAACTATTAAAGAAGTTATGGCCTGTTTTAGTTAAATACTGAAGTAGTCGAACCATTAAATGATATTAAATGGTATATGATACAAACTGTCTACGTTACTATGGAAATGATATTATTTACTTGTATGTTAAACAGTAAAGCACCTTAAAGTTGATTTCTCTGCTTGCGCTTATTAACAGTGTTGATAATGTTTACTTTTACAACGCAAGCGTACGCCTATATCCATTACATGTACGGTTTTTGTGATGGAAACTCAGTAACAGCTGTTCGAGAATATGGGTTGAGATTTCCATATAGGCGACTACCAGACCGACGAGTTTTCCAACGAGTGCACAACCACCTACCTGAATACTGAACTTTCCCGAAAGCGTCGACTGAGCGTCCAATACAGCAAATACTAGACAATGAGGACAACATACTGCGAGAAATTGATAATAATCCCAACATCTCTGTTCGTCGTGCACATCTGCACAAGTTAATGTACCACGAATGCGAGTTTGGAGAACATTAAAATTTCATCATTTATATCCATCTCATATACAGCCTGTTCAAGCCATCTTACCTACAGATATCGTTAGATAATAATCGGCAGTTACATTTTCTGCAATACATTTGTAAACTATTCGTCTTCTTGAAACAGCGACCCAGAAACAGATCGTTTGTAGATGTAACAGTGTTTCCTCAAACATATGCGGATTATCTGTTGCGCATATTCTCATATTTTGGCTGTTAAGATCAAGTAAGATCCAATATGTCGTTATTATTTATATTGTTTAAGAAGCAATGACAATAGTTTGTTGTAGGTTGTAAATCACGAGGTAAAAGTTGTAACATGCTCAAATCTTATTTTTCTATTGTTCAACAAGTACCGTGTGACAAATCAATTTCTTGGTTTAGTTTTCTGACAGGCTTAGAAGGAGTTGTTTCCATAATATCCCTAAATTATCAATAACTTCAGTTCATTCCACAGGTCTTCCTAGTCCCTTTTTCCTTTCAACGCTTCCACTTTCTCTGAAATTATTCACAATACTCTTGCAGTTTGGAAGGAATGGTTATAAGTGTAGTAAGTTGCAGTCTCATTCGGATAACACTGTTGAAATTCTTTGAAACAGGTTTGAAATGAATATTGCCATTAATCATTTTAATTCTTTGTACTATTATAAAAATACGATTCTAATATGAAAATTTTATGTTCCACTGTAAATATCTTTAAATTCACAGTACTGTAATATATACTTGTAATCAGTTTTCCTGCTTTCATGTTATTAAACAAATAACCTAATAAAATTTGACATGTAAACTGTCAATTATTAATGTATGAAAACTAAAAATATTTATGATGTTTACACCTTTGCTACAACAGATTAATTTAAGACAAGACTTTAAAATTCCAAGGGTGTTTCTGACTTGGGTTTTTTCTTCGGGCATTATTATATATAAACAAAAGTTGACCATATTACCAACTTTTAAACAGAATTTTCAAAATATTAGTCTACAGTGTATTATTATTGTGGTCTAATGTCGATAGAAGTGTAGTATGGTTAACAAACAAATAGTTAAAGTTTGAAAAAGTCCAGGGCAAGTGTTTTATTCTTTTTCAATTTCCTTAAGAGACATTCTAATTAATTCATAGGTTCATAAGTATACTTGACCCATAAGCTAATGGAAAAATAAGTGACGTCCGCAACCTTAAGACACAATAAGTAATTTATCGGCTTCTGGCAATTCAACTTGAAATACCCGAAGCCGCCGCAAAGTTTTACTAACATATACGCATAATATATTTAACGGTCTTTAATAAATAATCTTTGGTTTGGTTACATTACCAAAACTTCCTTCGACATAACAAACTTTGCATTACAGAAGCTTAAAACAATACGTCATTTCAAACTTGCCATCTATGAAATGTATTTAATTACTCATACACACTGACGGGAATTAATTAAAATTAAGCGCTAATTACGATTAACAGAATTTTGGTGAATAGAATGTCTATGAACTAAGTTTAACAGACAAACTAAGATTCATTAGGGAAAATTCATCTACGAGTCACCAGTATTAAATTATACATATTGAGGAGAACATCTTTGAAGTACGTGACAAACACATGTGCTACTGAATCCGAAAGCTTAAATCCAGAGCGAAGTCAACTTCAAGTGAGACATTGGATTACTGTTTACCAGCCCCTGACACACGAAACTCGAGTTTACTTTATGTTCCGCCTCGTTCCGTTGTCAGATAAGTGTGCTTTCTAACAAGAGGATGTGCAAAGAAAACAGACTACTGAAACCATACACCAAATTTGACTGCCACAACAACCCTATCGAGATTTATCGGGAAAAGGTATCGCGATACATTTTTAAATCGAAAAATCCCACGATGAACTTGAACCCATGTGAATAATGCCCAAACAAGGTAAATCACTCGGATATTTGAATATTCTAATGAAGAGGGTTTGTAAACACGCTCAATTAGCTAGAAAAACAAAATATGTTTGTACTCCAACGGCCATTCTTTTGAAAGCTCTTACAAAGCAATTGTTAAGCTTATTCCCACGACAACCGTTTATTTCCAGTAATAAAGCTTTCAGAAAAAGCCGCTGTCAGAAAACGGCAAAAATAAGGAAGATTTAACGACCAGAAATTATTAAGCCGAATAAGGTAAAAACGTGTTAAAATACGCCTATTTGCACGAATTTTGTTATTATATTATTCAGCAATTTTAGTTTATTATAACACTGTTCTTCAATTACTCCGGATATACGTAAAATTCTATTTTACTTTTTGGTAGTAGTTTCATCCAAACAAAGCCATCCACTGACGTTATTTCGTCAGATAATTAACCCACGTGTAGTACTCATCTGACCAAAGAAAAATAGTCTTAATCAACATATGTCCGCAAAGCAAATGTTTCAAAGTAGCCACGATTTTGTTTTCTAATCAATTAATTATATTATTGTGAAAAAAAAGAATATTCAAGACACTACTAGATAAACGAATATAACATTTTTCCTAATACAAAGGTCGATAGGGTTAAAATCTGAAGATTTAGGTGGCCCTGAAATTAGACCCCTCGTCCTATCCATTTGTAGTTATAGGTTATATGTATTCTCCGACAATGATGAAAAATATGGAGGAGCTTCATCCTGCATAAACTACATGAATCTTTCAGGAGCAACTCTTCCAATAGTGGAGGTAAAGTGTTATTCAAGAAGTCACGGTGTAGCTCACTACTCAAACGACTTAGTAAAAATACTGGCCTTATCAGACGGTCTGCCGAAATAACCAGCCAAACATTTAACGAAAATCAATGCTGAGGTCTTCACTCAGAAACAGCATGAGGATTTTTCTTTGTCCAAACATTATTATTAAATATTCAGTTTCATATGAAATGCTCCACCCATTATAAATAAAGCTACGTATTTGAAAATTTGGTAAAATAATGTTTTACTATTGCGTATGAAATGATTATTATTTCCATTAAAAAAAATCAAGTGCTTGTGGTGTTCGTCTACTGTCTCTCATCAACTAGTTGCTTAGAAACAAAACAATATCTAGTAAACATTAATTAGTTGTTTCGAAATTTTGTTACATTTTGTGACAGCATTAATGTTTTTAAATGCCTACAGTAAGACAGCATAGAAATTTAACCACATTTCCAATTTTGGTAGAGGTTGAATTATCGGCATCAAAGAAGCTGGACTTTCTTTTCGTGAAATTGGTAGAAGGGTAAACCGGGACCACACTACAGTTGCACGAGTATGGTCTCCTTGGTCAGAAGAAGGCATTCAGCGACATGGTCCAGTTGGTAGACGTCCACGTAGCAGCAATGTTCGTGAAGATCGACTTCTTCGAAGAATGGCTACACGAGACCGCTTTCAAACAACAAGGTTGCTGTAGACTGGATGCTAGCTCTTCACCGCCGCGTGTCAATGGCAAAAATTTACAGAAGAATCTCTTCTTTTGGACTGCGATCCTACCGTCCATTCCAACGGCTCCCTTTAACTGCACATCACAAGGCTGTTAGGCTTGCTTGGTGTCAACAGCGGCAGCATTGGAATCCGCAATGGAAAGACATTGTCTTCCGTGACGTATTAAGATTTTATTTGTGGGCAAATGATAGCCGTAGGAAGGTACGTCGACATCGAGAAGAAAGACGAAATCTAGAGTTTGTTGAAAGACGCCATACAGCTTTAACACCTCGAGTTATGGTTTGGGGTGCGATTTGATTCGGTAGAAGATCACCTCTTGTGTTCGTCCCAGGCACTTTAAATGCTCATCGCTATATTCATAATGTCCTGGAACCGATGTTAGTACCATTCATGCAGACGTTGCCAAACGGTATTTTCCAACAGGATAACGCACGTCCACACACTGCAAGCATTACGAGAACGTACCTCCAACAAGCACAATTACAAATGTTGTCCTGGCCTGCACGATCACCGGACTTATCACCGATCGAACATGTTAAGGACATAATGGACCACCAACTACGATTATTGCCAAGCGCTGCTAACATCTTAGACGAGCTGAGACACCAACTTGAGGTTATATGGAACGAGATATCCTAGGAGAACATAGAACACTTCATAGAAAGCATGCCACGACGAGTAAATGCTTGCATTGCTGTTCATGGCGATGTTACACATTATTAATTTTGTTTTCGTTGTTGTTATTGTTTTCTTATAATTGTTAATCTTTTTTATGAAAACCTAATCATTTCATACGCAATAATGAAACACTATTTTAGCAAAGTTTCAAACCCGTAGCTTCATTTTTAATGGGTGGTGCATTTCATATGAAACGAAGTGTATATTAATTCGTAAAAGTAGCTTCATCGGTAAATAAACTATTGGCAGCAAAGTTTGAATTTTCAGCAACTTTTCCCAGTATGAATCTAAAACATACCATTCTTGAAGCATAATCAGAAGCAGTAAAGACTATACTCGCTGGATATGGTACAAAATACAATTGTGTACAGAATTCAAATAATAATAACTTAAATTATGATGTTTATTGATTGGAAAACAAAATCCCCTCTATATCTGAAACAGTCAATTATCCTACCGTTCTTTTAACACCTTACTTATTATATAGTTCCACTTTCAATTTGCAAATATAAAGAAAAGCTCAAAGCAAAACTGTAGTCATTTCTACAGGTTCATCTTTGAATAATGTAGCGATCTTTTCCCAGTGGCTGTACTCTAAGTTTAAAGTGCCCACCCATGGATGACCTACAGCTTCCTGTGGTTTTCGAAAAAGAAATATAGCTAAAAATCCTTTCTGCCGATTCTGAGGCTTAAATACGAGACCTCGAGAGTAGAATCTTAACTTACAGCGCAAACTCTAACACGAAATTTTAATTATATTGAGTATTGTATTTTGTATGTCTTGGACACCTATAACTTCCTGTTTATTCCGAACATGTTTGTAGACACAATATATTAAATATGTTGTTTACTTTAAAAAATATTATGATTTATTAGCACTTTAGTTGTATGTGAAATAGATGTGAATAAATTACCTCCACCGATCCAGAGTTCCAGTCTACCAGCGAAGAAGACAGTAAGGTACGCTCCAACCCAGAGACGCCGCTTGGGTAAGAGTTTGTATTATTTCGGCACTGTTTGATTTCGTTCATTGTATATACCGTTCTCTCTCTCTCTCTCTCACACCCAATACACATCTCACACCCTCTCTCTCTCTCACTCTCTCTCTGCCCCTCTCTCTCTTGCACCTTTCTTTCCCCCTTACGGCTGCGTTTGTCCTGACGTAAGGTTCCTTCTGGAAATCACCATCGCTGCGACCGACCTGAGGTGGTGCTTTTTCCAATCCCGTTTCTCTCTCTCCCCCTTACGGCTGCGTTTGTCCTGACGTAAGGTTCCTTCAGGGGTGCACCGTCGCTGCGTTTGACCTGAGGCGGTGTATTCCACCTTATTTTTTTTCGTCTTGTTAAAGAGAAAGAACCGTTTATAGTCCGTTCATACCGGGTTTTTGAACCCACCGGGTGCCGAAATATATAAACTCCCATCTGACATAGCAGCGTCCTCGTCTGACCGCTACTGTGCAGCTACCGTACTACCGCCTTGCTACTGTATTTTGCTACCGTCTTGCTACCGTATTTTGATACCGTCTTACTACCGTATTAGGCTACCGTATTGCCACCGTCTTGCTACCGTATTTTGATACCGTCTTGCTACCGTATTTGGCTACCGTATTGCTACTGTATTTTGCTACCGTATTACTACCGTATCTTTGCTACTGTATGTTACTGTTTTGCTACCGTATTTTTATATTGCTACTGTTTGCTACCGTACTGCTACCGTTTTGCTACTGTATCTAATACCATTTGTTCGCTATTGTTATTGTGACTGTATGCATAATTGCCAAATATATGTGTTAAACCTTCCTGTTTTGATCATTTACCAACCGAGCAGACTTAGGTGCTTAAGGCCGCTTCTCGAGAGTGCAGGTAAATAAAACAGACCCCTGGATACGGACGTCTTCAACTGCAGTTACCCAGGTCTTCGTTATCCATCCCAGGACTACGAAGCTGTTCCGGAAGAGTAAACTTCGTAAAAAACCTGGCGCCCGAGGCAATCTCCGCAATTGCACGTAATAAGCAGACGTGCAATTAACTCCGTTAAGCCGAGTAAAAGTAAAGAGCGTCACAAGGTTTACCTGTGAACATTTTTTTACTGGCACGCCACTAAGTCCATGCACATTTAAACCCTTTATAATATTATGAACACTTCCATTGAAATTTACCAAATATTTGTAGTTTAATGATGTACGGTAAAACATAATTATTTCTTAATTGTTATTAATTTATAAACCAGGAAAATTTGGGCATCCATTTGAAATGACATTAAACTTGTGTAGTTTCTTATGTAATATTCAATAAGCCACTTACAAACATGTACATGTGTTACAGTAAAACAGGAAGAGATGCAAACATCGGAAATACCTTCAGAAATGTCCGAATTAAAGTGTGATGCTGAATACGATAACGATTGGTCCATTAAACTGGAATCATTACATGAAGAATTAGATATAAAATCTGAAATCTGTAGTAAAAATGAAGATCATGTAATAATACAGCCGCCATTGAAATGTATCACGTATCAAAGTGTTGAGACTCATAAGGCGGAAAAGTTATATAAATGCAAAGTATGTGACTTTGAAAGTGCACAGGAGAGTAACTTGCAAAGGCACATGAGCACTCATACAGGAGAAAAACCCTTCAAGTGCAAAATATGTGATTATGAATGTGCATACAAGGACAGCTTGCGAAAGCAGATGAGAACACACACAGCAGAGAAACCCTTCAAGTGCCATAAGTGTGACTTTGAAAGTGCATACAAGAATAACTTGCGAAAGCATATGAGAACACATACAGGAGAGAAACCTTTCAAGTGCAGAATATGTGATTATGAATGTGCATGCAAAGACAGCTTGCGAAGGCACATTAGTACTCATACAGGAAAGAAACCTTTCAACAGCGAAAAGTGTGAGTTTGAAAGTTCACGGAAGCTGAACCTGCAATGACGTATAAGGAGTATGCATACAGAAAATAAGGAAACCGTTTGAATGCAAAATTTATTGTCGATTGAATGTCAAGTATATATCTATTGTATAAGTAAATGTAAGGATAAATATTAAAAGGTACCTATAAGCATTTTAAAGCTTTCAACATGTTAATTGTTTTGTTGTTCTTTTAAAAATGTTTACCTTTTACAATTGTTTTTGTAAGATTATTCATGTCTATAATAGTACTTATATAGTAATCTTACAAGTTACGTGTATTTGATATAAACTAACTAAGCCTGTATTTGAACATAGTTATACTACTATAAATGAAATCTGTAAGGAATACAGTCAGTAATACTTATTTAGGGGAAATAATATTAGGAATCTTCTGTACTTGCATGTGATTGCGATTACAGTGGACACCTTTTAAATTTATTTATTTTATTTTGCCAAACTCATTTTATAATTTTTGCACTGTTGTAACAATGTATTGATTATTGATATAGGTACCTCAGTTTTTTATTAGCACAGAAAACGTAGCAGTTTATTTGCGATCATTTCGACAATTATTGATTAAAACTCGAGAACCATAAGCTCTAATGAAATCCTTTGGATGTAGACCAACTGGGCAATAGGTCACCACTATAATCCGGTAGTTAATGTTTTACCTGTAAGTACAGGGGTCAGCTGGGCAATCGACCCGAGGAGTGCTCATTAAGGTAATCCGATTTGGAATTTAACAATCTAAGATAAAGATACCTTTGAAATTAAAAGGACTTCTTATCGTAAGACATGGGATACACGGAGTGGAGTTCTATTGTTTGAAATAAATTTTGAAATTTATGAGAAGGTCCCTAACAATAATTTAGTTACTGTCAAGATCTTTTGTAGTAAAGTTCCCCAAATGGAAGTTATTAAGAGTCAGCGTGGTTGTGATTTAATAGTGATAAGAAATTTTAAATTTTCGTTTGGATGCAGTGGCCGGCATGGTGTTGAAATTTGGCAGTGTACAGTTAGAACGTGCAAGTCTAAAATAATGAGAAATAAAGCGAAAATGCTGTTAATTAGTGAAGAGGGGGTACATAATCATAACGCCTGCACAAATATCACGTTTCAGGCAATTAGCAACGGTGTGAAAAGAGCAGCTATGAAAGATTTAACCAAAAAAACCCATGAAATTAATTCGGAAGGAAATAGTGACCCCTGCAGAATATACGAATAATCTTTCTCATGGAGATCTGCAGCGTATCAGGAAGAATATTATAGAAGTTGGTGTAAGGTATTTCCACCTCTACCAAATAATATGTCTGATGTACATGATGCCGTTGGTTCTATTCTAATAAAAACAAATCAATATTAAGATATCTTACGGTTCAACAGTAGGGAAAATAATATCATAGGTTTTTCGTGCCCTTCAAATTTAAAATTATTATGCGACTCCAACAAAATATTCATTGATGGAACTTTCTCATATTGCAGTAAATTTGTTTGCCAATTATTTACATTTCATATTGTAAATCAAGGTTTTTACATACCCCTTATATTCTGTCCGCTTCCAAATAAGACTCGCTCGTCATATTCATGTGCATTCAAAATAATTCGGCACTACTGCAATCAAGTTGTTCTAAATTTCAATCCTTCTACGATGATGTCGGATTTTGAAGTTTGTATTCATACCACCGCCAAAGAAATATGGGCCTGCGTTACAATAGGAGAGTGTCGATTTCACTTGGGGCAATCCTTGTTTCGGAAAATCAAAACCATTGGTTTAAAAACGATGGTTTAAGCAAGGAGTATTGTTCGAAGTCTGAAATTGGTAAATGGTTGGAGGACCTTTTTGGACTGTCCCTGCTTCCAGCAAGTGAAGTGTTCAATTGTTTTGTAGAAGATTTCATGGCTGTGAAACCTGAAAGTGAACTTTTAGACAAATTCTGTGATTACTTAGTGGAAAATTATATTTCAGCAGATAGTAAATTCCCACCAGATATATGGGCATCGACGTCATCTAATGATAGGACAACAAACGCCTGTGAGAGTTTTCACGTCAAGTTCAATTCAAGTTTTTATAACCCCCTTCCCCATATATTTCAATTTGTTGACGTAGGTACTTAAAAAATTCCGAATTGATACGTGCACAAAAATAAAGAGCATTTTTAGATTTGAAAAAATGGCAGACGGGATAATATGAACAACAATAGACTACTAAAATTAATTTCTGATTAGAACTATAATGTAATCACCAAATTTCATTTTGTTAAATGTGCATCGCATTTTTATAAAAAATAGTCCCGTATATAGATATGTATAGTAAATGTAGGTATGAATTCTCTAATTATACGCAATTCATGTGTTTACGTATTTTTTAATTAGGTAAATATTTATGTATACAAATAAAAAAATTTTAAGTAATCAATGTTGTATTCTGCGTAGGCTCTTCTTTTTTGCATTTGCATAGTCTTGAAATCTTTCAATATTTTGTGTGCGCTATCACAAAATCAGTAGGTAAAGCTGTTTCGGAGGTTTGCCCGGTTGACTTGTGTGATTATAAGAATCATTTTTGGTAGTTGCCCAGTTGGCCCCTGGGATTTATGCGGAAGTTGACCATTTTGCCCAGTTGGTCTACTCCAAATCCTTTTGAGGAAATAATAATTTAATGTAAATTTTTTCCGGGTTCCTTGATAAGCTCAATAGAGAAGGGCTGGGCATGAAAGCAAACACATAGAGATAATACTTCTGGTTCAGCAATTCTTGACTTATATAAACTTCCATTGATGTTGCCTCCTTGGGCACAACATGTACCGTTGTACAGAAAACAGTGTGGCAAAGAATCCGACAGCACCCGCTTTATTTTTAGCAAAACATTTTTGCTAGTTAGATTGAATTGGTTTCCTGTGTCCACCACAGCTTCAAAGTTAGAATTTCTATTTATTACTGTTGAAAATAAAAATGTACACGTTTTTATACATGTTTGTTACTATAGGTATTTACTTTTTTTAATATGTTTTTGCAAGAGTGGAGAGATGGTAACTTTGTACTAAAAGTTCCACTTCTCGTTAAAGCTTCGGTGAGCCTATATAGTTGTTTTTGTGTATTGTATTCTCTTTCATTTTAACTTCTTAATAAAAGACGTTTTTTGTACTTTCAACTGTGTTGTACATTATTCACAACGGGTTATGGGCCCAGACCGCTTGTAACTAGCGTTGTCGAAAAAACAGTAAAAGAAGTGAGATTTGTGAGTCACGTGGTAACCTCGTGGTGCTTGATATTGCTACTGGTGAAAGGACAGCTCCAGCTGAATTAGAAGCTTCGGCGTCCGACAGAGACAGGGAAGCATGCCCGCGAAGTGGAGAAAATTGCCTTTAACAAAGGTGACGCTCTCGCACAGCTAATTCTGGTAAGTAGCATGAACGATGCCAATGTTGATCTTACTACTACTTGCAATTGCGCTAACGCAATATGGAATAAGTTGATCTCAGTGTATGAGCAAAGCTCGTGACAGGGAGTAGACAGACTCCTGGAGAATTTTTTTAAAAACGAGAACGATCCGTCGGATGGTATTGCGGCTCACGTTGCGCGTCTTCAGCGCAATTTTCGTGAGCTCAACGATGAGCTGAAGAGACTGGTAAAAACACATATATTTTGAGTTCAAAAGTGTGTGGGAATCCGTACCCTTAGGTGAGAAAACAGTCAACAAATTGACAGAAAGGCTGCTATTAATCGAAATGCATTTACCGGAAAAGCGAAATGAATCGACAGCGTTCTTAGCGAAAAATAAAAGATACGTGGTGAATCAACCTGACAAGGAAAAATTTGGACGTAAGTGCTTTAAATGTCGTAAACCCGGACACCTACCGAAAAATTGCCCGGAAAAGAGAAGAAGCACGGGAAATTCGGCAGAACGCTAATGGAATTTGGCGGGAAATTCAAGAAGGGCAGGAAATCCTACAGGCGACGCCTTTGTGTGCACCGACAGCAATGCAATCGAAACCGACTGGGGCGCCATTAAGAACGTGCTCTGAAACTAATCTTCACAATGAAGACATTGGTCGGACGTCTAGGTGTTATTTAGACTATGACAATAGGGTACAATTGGGAGAGTTTTGTGTGGCATTCGTTTAATTTTATGTTCATGTGTAGTTTCCAGGTTATTTTGTTGTCCAAGTAAACTCATAAGAACTTAACTACTTGGTCAGGCGGGTTCCAAGTAATGCTTTCATTGTTCATTACAATTTCTGGCGGTGTTGTAGGGTATCGAAGGGTAAATACTTCTGCTTGACATTTGCTTGAATTTAGGGTGATGTTCCATTTCTTTATCCAGTTATCTAATTCATCCATGGTGGACTAGCGTTTTTCTGCAGCGATAAGTATGTTTTCGTTTTGTGTAATAATTGCTGTATCGTCAGCGTACATAGCAATGCTGATATTGTGTATCTGTGGAATGTCATACATATATATGTTATACAAGATTGGACCTAATATAGAACCCTGGGATATTCCAGCTGCTATTATTTCCATCATGGACATGGAATTATTAATCCCGACTTGGAATTTTCTTTTATCTAGGAAGGACTTCAATATTAGAAATAAATATGTTGCTAAATTTACGGTTAGTAACTTGTGCAAGAGTCCCAGAATCTAGACAGTATCGAAAGCTTTGGGTATATGAATAAAACCTATAAGAGTGTGTTGTTTGGCTTTAAAGCCTCTTTCGATGATTTCGGTTATTCTAGTCAATTGGTGAGTGATCGAATACTTTGATCTAAATCCAAACTGAAATGTGGGGATGATATTCTTGCTTAATTCAGTGTTTAATCTGGTTAATATACATCTTTCTAATAGTTTAGAGAAAGTTGTTAGTAAGTTTATCGGTTTGTAATCAGCTGAATTTTTGCGTTTTCTTTCCTGGTTTGTTAAACATGATAATGTGAGCGATTTTCATGAGCCAGGGAAATAACGAACTCTAAGGCAACCGTTAAATAACAAATTGTTTTTCTTTGAAGATTTTCGAGAATGATGTTTGGCTTGATGACTTTTTGTTTGGTAGATTTTTAATATGGCTGGCTATCTCGACTGGTGTAATTGGATCGATGTTCCCTGGGGGATTAAGCGAGGTTGATATTATCTGATCCTTAAATTGTTGTGTTATATCTGCGTTGCCCTGGTTATATGTTACAGTGAACACTCCTTGGAGGTAATATGCGAAGAGTTTACATTTCTCTATATCTGTAGTTAACAGCACGCCGCCATCTTTTAGAACGTATGGGGTAGGAGATATTTTAGGTACCTATGTGTTTGGTAGTTTTCCACATCGAGGGATCGTGGGGTTGTAATTCCTTGATGTATGTTTGATATGAGTTTATACTACGAGTGTCTAAAATGATTGATTAAGTTGTCGTTTTAAGTGCGGGTCTCTACTTCTCTGCCACTCTCTTCTGATTTAATTTTTTTCCTGTATTAATCCCAATATTTTCCTAGGTGGTTGAAGGTGATTTGGTTTACTTTTATGGCAATGAGGCTTCTTGAATTGACAGCTTGATAGCGTCTTGAAGGTTTGTAACTGCGTTGTTTATGCGTATTTGAGTGTATAGGATTGGATATTGGATTATGTTGTCCAATTTTTGTTGAAAGGCTTTCCAGTCTACTCGGCCGTGGATGAGTCTTGGAATTTTGTCAACAAGCTGAGGTGACGCTGAGTAAGAGATAACTATCGGTCTATGGTCCGAGTTAAGGTCGGTTGTGACTGTTTGTGTCAGAGGAGTTGCGCCATTTTTGTGTAGGATTATACCCAAAATATCGGGTAGGTGGTCGCTACGATAAGGGTATAATGTGTGGACTCGTCTGGGGCTGATATTTGTATTGCGTTTGTAGTGGCATAGTTGAATAGACGATGACCGTTTGGGTTGTCAACTCTATAGCCTCATATTTAGTTTTTGCAGTTTAAGTCGCCGATAACATATGTTGGCTCTTGGTGGCTAAATAGTTTCTGAATATTAAACTTAAACAAATTAAAATAGAGCAAACTGTGAGAAAGTTATTACAATGAAGACAAAAAGGCTTTATTTCTCACAAAATAATTTTGTACTCTAAATGTACATTTCGACTGCTAAGCAGTCATCATCAGTAGATTAAAACGGGTACTCTTGCGAGGAATGCTTTCCTCGAGCTAGCGGGCAAGAATCACAAACTGGCCGCGGGCGCGTTGGAATTTATAGTCCGGAGTTCCCCCTCTTCGCTTGTTTGTTAAATTTAAGCAGTGCAGAGTTGGGAACCATTCCGTTGTCTCGATTTAATATATTATTATTAAATTTGAAAATAAACCTACTTTCCCAAGCATCAAGTTCTCTATTGTTTTTAACGGGTTTTAACAATTTCAAATCAACGGGTAAGACGGGATGTTCAGTATATGGTTCAGTATCTAAAATGTGTTCTGCTACTGATGATTTTTCTGGCCTATTGAAGCGAAAATGGGATATGTGTTCTTTAAAGCGTGTACTTATTTTTCTCTTTGTTTGGCCTATATAATGACTTGGACATTTTGAACATTTAATTTGATAAATTCCAGATTGGTCTTCTGGAGGTACCGGATCTTTAGTATTACCCAAAAGATTTTTTAATGTATTTTTGGTGGAACTTGTGGTTTGAAAACCTGCCTTGCGAAAAATACTTGAAATTTTGTTTGAAAGTGGTGGGAAGTAAGTTAGAGAGATCCAATTTTTATTCGAAGTTTGACTTTCTTTTTTGAGAGTGGTTTTAAGAGAAAATTGTTTCCTGGCTATTGCTTTATTTAAGATGTGGTTAACTACTGAGGAGGAGTAACCGTTTAGCTATTTCATGTATGTAAGTTAATTCATTTTTAAAACGTTCTTCAGTGAGGGGAATATTAATTAATCTGTGAACTAATGAATTAAAAGCTGCGCGTTTATGGGTGGGGGGATGGTGAGAATCATAAGAAATGTAACGGTCTGTGTGTGTAATTTTTCTGTAAATGTCAAACTCCAAATTTCCGTTAATAGTTCTGATAACTTTTAAGTCTAAAAAGGGTAATTCACTGGATTGCTCTCTTTCCACTGTAAAATGTATAGAAGTGTACATGCTGTTCAACTGTGAGAGAAAGTTGTCTAAATTTTTAGATTTGTCGAATATGGCAAAGATGTCGTCGACGTATCTGAACCAAACTCGGGGAAAATAAGTGAATTTTTCTTTGGCAGATTTTTCGAAGTGGTCCATGAATATGTTGGCTAAAAATGGGGATAATGGATTACCCATAGCGGTACCGTGAGAAAGATGATAAAATTTTTGTTTAAACATGAAAGCATTTTGTTTCATACACAAATTAGTGAGGTTTATGTATTCGGAGGTTTTCTCTGTTGAGATTTCGAGCGAAGTTAACCAGTCTTTAAGAATATTTAGCATTCCAGTACAGATTACACTGCTTTCATGTTTAAACAAAAATTTTATAATCTTTCTCACGGTACCGCTATGGGTAATCCATTATCCCCATTTTTAGCCAACATATTCATGGACCACTTCGAAAAATCTGCCAAAGAAAAATTCACTTATTTTCCCCGAGTTTGGTTCAGATACGTCGACGACATCTTTGCCATATTCGACAAATCTAAAAATTTAGACAACTTTCTCTCACAGTTGAACAGCATGTACACTTCTATACATTTTACAGTGGAAAGAGAGCAATCCAGTGAATTACCCTTTTTAGACTTAAAAGTTATCAGAACTATTAACGGAAATTTGGAGTTTGACATTTACAGAAAAATTACACACACAGACCGTTACATTTCTTATGATTCTCACCATCCCCCCACCCATAAACGCGCAGCTTTTAATTCATTAGTTCACAGATTAATTAATATTCCCCTCACTGAAGAACGTTTTAAAAATGAATTAACTTACATACATGAAATAGCTAAATTTAACGGTTACTCCTCCTCAGTAGTTAACCACATCTTAAATAAAGCAATAGCCAGGAAACAATTTTCTCTTAAAACCACTCTCAAAAAAGAAAGTCAAACTTCGAATAAAAACTGGATCCCTCTAACTTACTTCCCACCACTTTCAAACAAAATTTCAAGTATTTTTCGCAAGGCAGGTTTTCAAACCACAAGTTCCACCAAAAATACATTAAAAAATCTTTTGGGTAATACTAAAGATCCGGTACCTCCAGAAGACCAATCTGGAATTTATCAAATTAAATGTTCAAAATGTCCAAGTCATTATATAGGTCAAACAAAGAGAAAAATAAGTACACGCTTTAAACAACACATATCCCATTTTCGCTTCAATAGGCCAGAAAAATCATCAGTAGCAGAACACATTTTAGATACTGAACATCCCGTCTTACCCGTTGATTTGAAATTGTTAAAACCCGTTAGAAACAATAGAGAACTTGATGCTTGGGAAAGTAGGTTTATTTTCAAATTTAATAATAATATATTAAATCGAGACAACGGAATGGTTCCCAACTCTGCACTGCTTAAATTTAACAAACAAGCGAAGAGGGGGAACTCCGGACTATAAATTCCAACGCGCCCGCGGCCAGTTTGTGATTCTTGCCCGCTAGCTCGAGGAAAGTATTCCTCGCAAGAGTACCCGTTTTAATCTACTGATGATGACTGCTTAGCAGTCGAAATGTACATTTAGAGTACAAAATAATTTTGTGAGAAATAAAGGGCTTTTTGTCTTCTTTTTGAAAGTTTCCCTTTGTAGGCTGAAATTGCCGATTAATGCTTTGTTTGCGCTTGACCCTGGACGCTTTCTGGGAATTTACCTCAAATTGTTCGAGAATTATTTTATCATATTTCGTAGTGTGGTGTAATCTTTTGGGGCAATGCAGGTTCGCGTTGCGCTTAGTTCTAGAGTCGGACTTAACATCCTCTCATCAATTCCATCTACGGGGGCCGTAAATAAAAATAAGTAAATTCAGTAGGCGCTAGACTTTGGAAACAGACCGACGTATGTTCTGATAACGGGTTTCTTCGCGGCTCATCTGCTAATTGAGTTTTACCACCGTTTTCTACGTTAGACAAAATAATCTCGACTGAGTCGGATTATATATAAATATTAGCCGTGTTAGCTTTGGTGCAGAACAATCCAATGTAATTATTCTTTCGATTTATTCGGATACAAGCAAATTAAACCCGCGAAAGTGTGCTTTACTCGTCTGAACCCCGCTGGGAGCAATCTAATCTCCAGGAGCATACCAGCGAATATTTGGTCCCAAAGTTTCCCGAAGGTCATGGTCTACTTTTTTTCCGGACCAGAAAACACCCCAGACTTTGCCTGCAGATTTTCCGGCATCTTGAAAACACCCCAAAATTGTGCCTGCCTCTTTCTACCCCATTCACCGAAAGCCAAGGTAAAACAACTAGTTTTTGTGTTGTGAAAAAAAACCTTTTATGCGCACAACTTTCAAAATTCAAGGGACTGAACCCTTTTTCTTATGCGACAAAAAGCGACCTTCAGTCGTCGTTTGTCTTTTTATTACTGTTTATTGTAAGAAGTAATTACATATTGTTTTATTCTTGTAAACTCAGACGCTACTGGCCACGTAGAATTGTTTAAATGTCCTAAGCCAGGGGCGGCGAGTTCTTCCTTTTGAACGTTCAATTTAACCGTTTCTAGTAGTGAACTATAATATCACCATTTGCTGTCATTTTTTTTTGTATCGTCGAAAGATTTCCTCCCGTAAGCGGTTTCCGTGAACCCCCCTACTCCTCTGAGCTAAGCTGTCGGCCTTTTTCCACCTATCCGGTTGCGAGTCGACGAAAAAGCTCGTTTGGTCCGTAGCAGTATTTACACGAAATTGTGAACTAAAGTACAGCGACGATGTGTGGGAATGAGTGAAGTTGAAAACAATATTTTAAACTGCTGTTAAATTTTAACTAATTTAATATTTTAAGTTTCATATAAATTATTGTTTTGAATTTTGAAAGCTTCGTATTTATAAAAATGGCTTAGCACCACCTAAAATTGTATCTTAACCGAATTCCCATATTGTGAATAGGCATACAAGCCCAGTTACATATGAATTCGACCACAGAATTATACAATGCTATTGTATTTTACTGAATTAATATTTATGAATTTAATACAACTTTAAGAACGACAGCTAAGTATACTTGATACCCAGTAGTACTAACAATTAATCTATAATAGTTAATACCTATTTCCAATTGCGTGGCCTGAAGTGCTTTTTTCATTTGATGCCAGAGGGGATATGTCAGGGCTGCTTAAAAGCTATTTCAATACAGGAATATTTATTTATTGTATCCATGCTGTCACAGTCTTAGCAGTATGACAAGCCGGCGTGCGGTAACAGAATGGATTTATATTTCAACAGGACGGCGTGTACCTACTGTTGAAATACAAATCCTCCTTCTGTCAGTTGAATCTTATCCAGGGAAGGCAACAGCTCTTCTTGCAAAATTATCTTCTTAGTACTTTGCAGCATTGAGATCCCTGTCAATGAAAAGAAGACGTCCAAGTCCTTGTGAGGACATACACCACCACACCATCACAGATACCGAAAACTTGATCTTTCTTTTCAGGCAATCTCTGTGATATTCTTTTCCTGGAATTCGCATCTCTACTTCGTGTATCGCCAACACACACCTCGAATTTAGAATCGTCACTCCATATAATTAAGTCCTGTTTCTGCGGTAGAAGTGGTTTGGCTTTCGCCTAAAGTAATGTAATAAGTTTGGAAATTTTTTTTTAATCTTGTACTGTAAACTTTGTAGAACCCATATCCCATTTTTTAAGCACGGCGATCTTGTCTAGTAAAAGTGTCCGAGAGAACGCTCATACCTTTTTGAAGTCTTCGAAGGATGGCCAATTTGGCTGGGTAAGTAAACATTTATGTCTGCCCCCAAGTTATGGTCAGATTGGTATGCACCAGACATCATTTCCTTTTTGCTGTAGCTTTTGAGATTGTTGTAATCGGAGTAAGTATTAAATATTGTTGATTAATGGATAATGCTACAGAATATCAAATATATTTAGTTGACTTTCTTGAAGTTATATTAATTTAATTAATAATTAATCAGATAAATAAAATTGAATTGCATATTTCATTGATCCAATTCATGGGCTCGCACATTATGGTGGAGAGAAAGCATACCGGATTTAGACCTCGACCCTACACAATACTTTGTTATCATTTTGAAATAGAAGAAGCTAGCAGATGTCGTGATTGTTTTGGTGATACAGTGGTACAGTGCTAGAGCATAAAAGCAGTCTTATATGCAGACTGAATATGTAAGTTTGTAGGGCGTGAAAGCTTTACCATACTATATCATTTTATTTATTTAAGGTTCATATAACTCAGTTAACAGTTTTTGAGTAATGGAAATTACACTCTAAAGTTTGTTTTATTCTTACGTAGCCTCAGAGACGAGCTTTGTTAATGAGTAAAAAATAATAACCGCCTCTGTCACGTCATAAAATGTAATTCAATTCTTTGGAGTAGTCGAAAAAAAACATTTAAAAACTTTGGAAGCTCACCCTTTTCACAGTTTTCAAAATGAAGTTTTTACAGAATATATTTCTAATGTTTCTAAAACAAGCTAATAAATAATTTGAAGTTTGAAATTAGTGGTTTTCGAGTAAATTCCCGTTATGGTAGCAATTTTCAGAAATTTGTAACGACTTTAATTTAAAAGTTAGCACCTGTGGCGAAAAAATGATTCGGTGTGAATTCAGACGTCCTATGAAGTTTCGAATTGCCATTTTGGAAATTCTTTATCTGAATCTCAAGAAAAAATGTTTAATTTCTGTTTCCGGTTTCGGATAGATTAGAGAACACATCGGACTCTAAGATCTGTGAGCCTGGTGGTCTCAGACGCATATTGTCGTTAACATGTCGATATCCAATGTTTGCTGTTACAATGTATTCGTACGATGGACGCATAACAAGAAACATTTAATATAATTTTATTGTTAGTTCCCTGGTTTCCAACTTATCCCGTTAGTCAAAAACAATAGTTCAACTTTTAAATATGTTTTGCCTTCTAGCAGTGAACGCTTGTTGGGCCAGAAAAGTGACTTGTAAAACTAAAATAAATTCATATTAGATTACGCCATCGATTTATGTAAAACTATTATTTCTTACGATTTTAGATACATCCTATATATTTTATAAAAATACTTCGACTTTTCTTAAGTAATTTTAAGTAAGTAAGTTTAATTCTTAAGTTAATTCATTTTCATTTAATTGCTAATAAGGTATTTGGTGCTTATTGAGTGGGAAGACAATATTACGATCTAAAATTAGAATTGTTTATGGATTTATCCTTGCACAAAGAAAATTCGTTTTCGCTTTTGCTTTTCATTCATGTAAGGCTGTTTGGATGTGAAAAGGAATAAAGTCGATGATGCTTTTGGTTTGATGTTTAGACCCCCAGAGCGATTGACAATTTCCTCTATTTTGTTCGCCGGAAATAACGAATATAAGAACTTATTATTTGGTTTTTTACTCGAAAACATATTATGGTGCGTATTTTTCCAAACGCGCTGCTTCATAAACATGGGAGGGTTGATGTGAAACGTGTCTTCGCTATAATTACTAAACCGTTAGTTCTATAGTTTGAGTGACTTCGATATGGAATTACTCTGCTTTGACTTAATTTTGAGTTACATTATTCTGATATTTAGCGTGACACCCGCCCGACAATTTACACGGCAACCTGTAAATGTTACTAATTCAGGTAGATGAAGTTTGCTTCAACAGTAAACTTACTTAGCAAGTTAGGCAAGGTTAGCGGGAATGGTTTTATTGAGACCTTTACTCGCAACGTTGAACCTGAAGGCGCTCTTAGCAATATTAAAACTTCGTGGTAGATTTTAAATTCGAATATTAATCGTTTTGTTACTTTCAAATAAAATAAATTGCAATTAATTTATTCCCGAAACTAATTTATTTTGAAACGCAGACGAATATAAACGCTATTTATTAATAGCAATTTTCTAAAACGCTTTGCTTGATATTGAATAGACGTCTACATCATCCCCTACAGTTGAATTTAAAAATTTTTGAGGCTATTTATATGTCAACTTGCGTATTACAAGAGGCTTAAAAGTATTTATTTTTTACTACTGCTAATTACGCTTATAATTTCAGGAATGGATTCTTACACTCCCAAGCTTTTAGTTTGTTAGCAAATCTTTTTAAGATTTGCTTGAGTATTGAATACTTCCCTCAATCATGGAAAGAGGCGGATGTTTTAATATTTCTAAAACCAGGAAGAGGAAGAACAAATATCAGCAGACATCGCCCGATTAGCGTTGCATGCACATATTCAAAATGTTTGAAAAATATAGTATTCAAGACCGAGCATATTCACTGATGAGCATAATATATTACCAACAATTCAGTTTGGATTTCGTACAACCTATTCAACTACTTACCAGCCGCCAACAATTGCCGAAATAATTATACATGGTTTTGAAGTTAAAAAATTCCAACCTATCTTTTTTAGATATAGCATAAGCTTCTAATGAAGGGCTATTGAGGAAAATGTTGACCTTAAACGTACCTTCTTTCTTAATTAAGATAATATTATCGTTTATGACCCAGAGAACACTTGTAGTTTCAATCAACAATACCAAATCAGTTCGCAAACACATACAATCAGGGATTCCACAGGATTAAAGTTTAGGGCCAGTTTTATTTAATATGTTTATATACCATATACCATTCTTCAATGACAGCAGCTTGACAATGTATTCAGATAATACGGCTGTAATCATACAACATGAAAACTGGAACATTACTTTAAATTCTATAATATGTGTTCCAAAAATATTCACCTTGAGCAGACCACCAAATTCAAATGCCGTATCACTAAACGGACATTTTACACGATGGAATCGAGCAGATCAAGCAGTGTTTTGTAGTGCACTTGATCGCGTGGGGATTACATATACACAAATAAAAAACGTGGCTTATGTTCGTCTAGCTGTATAATATCCCCTATTAAATAGAGAATATCGGCTGCATAACGGAGCACTGCGGACGCTGGTTAAACGGTATTCGTAGTGCAGAAGAGCCCGCGCTGGTCAGTACTCGGATGGGTGGACCAATATAGTGGCATATGCAACCGGTCGTGCTTCGGCGGGCACATGAAGCCGTCGGTCTCGGTTATCATACCAACATCTTTGATAGTCGTAAACCATATAGTGGCATTTACTCTGTTTGACGGGTTAGGCTATTCTCCTGCCCGGCATACGTGTAAAGAAGGCTCACCGAACCTACTCATTGTAGGTAATTAACAGGCCCTTGGCCCTTGGCCTACATACAGAGGACGAAGAAGAAGAAATAGAAAACGGAATTTAAAAATTAAATGTGCAGAGATCCTATATTGTGGAACAATATTAGAAGGCATAATGCATGCTAGCGTAGACAAAAGTCACATCAAAAAGATATCAAAATTTAAGTTGCACACCCCCATAAAAAAAAACGTACTGTAAGGGTAGAAAAAATGAAAAGTGTATTTTCTGAAATACACATCCTTATACTATTTTTCTACATAGTCACCTAATTTTTCTATACATTTTTCTGAACGTGATACTAATTTTTGTATACCAAAACAATAGAATTCTCCTTTAACTTTGGCGAGCCATTTTCCTACGTATTCT
>JABXWE010002090.1:0-49199 GCA_014611495.1 Limonius californicus | reverse complement strand
GAAGAAAATGATTCACCTACATGAGCGGCGTCGCTCTAAATATGGACTACCAACTGTTAGTCTCGGTGAGCTAGAAGTTTGGTTGCTTTGGCACTCAACCATCCCGGAAGATGTACATGACATTTATGTACTTGCATATGACATACTGGAAGAAAATGATTCACCTACATGAGCGGCGCCGCTCTAAATATGGACTACCGACTGTTAGTCTCGGTGAGGTAGAAGTTTGGTTGCTTTGGCACTCAGCCATCCCGGAAGATGTGAATGAAGTTTGTGTACTTGCATATGGCATACTTGAAGAAAATGAATCACCTACATGAGCGGCGTCGCTCTAAATATGGACTACCAACTGTTAGTCTTGGTGAGCTAGAAGTTTGGTTGCTTTGGCACTCAACCATCCCGGAAGATGTCCATGAAATTTATGTACTTGCATATGACATACTTGAAGAAAATGATTCACCTACATGAGCGGCGTCGCTCTAAATATGGACTACCGACTGTTAGTCTTGGTGAGCTAGAAGTTTGGTTGCTTTGGCACTCAACCATCCCGGAAGATGTACATGAAGTTTATGTACTTGCATATGACATACTTGAAGAAAATGATTCACCTACATGAGCGGCGTCGCTCTAAATATGGACTACCAACTGTTAGTCTCGGTGAGCTAGAAGTTTGGATGCTTTGGCACTCAACCATCCCGGAAGATGTACATGAAATTTATGTACTTGCATATGACATACTTGAAGAAAATGATTCAAGTACATGAGCGGCGTCGCTCTAAATATGGACTACCAACTGTTAGTCTCGCTGAGCTAGAAGTTTGGTTGCTTTGGCACTCAACCATCCCTGAAGATGTACATGAAATTTATGTACTTGCATATGACATACTTGAAGAAAATGATTCACGGATTTGTACTTTCAACCAAATTTTTGATGTAATTGATTCGCGACGTGAAAGTGATTCATGCAGATGTCACATATAAATTAGTGTGGCAGGGATTTCCAGTCTTTGTCGTTGGAAGTACGGACAAGAATAAAACCTTTCGCCCGTTCTGCTTAACATTGGCAACCTCAGAAGAAAAAGGTGACTTCAGGCAGTTGTTTGAGGCTCTAAAGAATAACATCTCAACTTTATTCTCACATTACCTGCAGCTAGAGGTGTTGGTCTATGACGCATGCAAACCCATTGAGAATGCTTTCGTAGAAACTTTTGGTGATGAGATTACAGTGAGGATGTACTGGATATACGCGAAAAAAAATTGAAACCTTCTTAGAACAAGTTACAAAGAAGACGAGTCAGAAGTAATTACTGAATGATATCGATTATTTGCATTCAGTTACTGATCCAAACATCTTCAACTTGGCAGCCGAAGCATTTTTGAAAAAATGGAAGAATGAGTCCAGTTTCGTTAAATACTTCAATGAGCTGTGGCTACAGCAAAATCCCAATTGGTATTTCGGTGCTCACCGTACTCGAGCCACAAACAACGGACTGGAATCATTTAGCAAAATCATAAAAGACGAACACACTCTGCGAGAGCGTCTTGCATTATCACGTTTTTGGATCGTTGGTACTGAGTTGGTGCACCAATGGTCTACAACAGCCCAAAGCAAAGTTTTTGCAACCTTGCCAACCATTTTTCATTTATTTAGATGTTCAGAATATATAAGATACTTTAATTTTGTCTGTTACATACGTGCAGGTCAATAATTATTACAAGTGTTCCTTTAATGTGTTTTATTTAATGCTTTCATTCTATTCTTTCAGACAGGTAAGTGGTACGGCTGTTTTTATACATATCTCACTGACTACCGAGTATCTAGTAATGGTATACCTTTGGCATCAAAATTTAATTAATTGCAACCTAGAGTTGGCACTTAACTATTGATGCTGTAATTGTATTTTTGATGATAGAATTATTAAACAGACAGTTATATTTAAATAATTTGGTGATAAATATGCTGATTTGCGTACAAATCTGATTATATAGCAAGCGGTTAGACTTGCTGGTGACTGTGTGTGAATAAATAGGTAATCGTATTCACATAGTCTAGTAACAAAAACTTGGTGACTAATTGGTTATTCTGGAGACAAACCCGACAATTTGGTAATCAAAATCGGAATAATTGGGTGACCGATTAAATCATACGCTTTTTAAATTCTATTATCGTATGTAAGATTTTTTATTAGTGAACTAAAATAAAAGTCATTTTGCCTAAGATTAATTATAATCGTATGTAAGATGTTATAGTAATAATCCACAAGAATTTTTCTGCCTAAGTTTCCAAATACAATTTATTAAAAATTATAGTCGTATGTAAAATTTTATTATAATAATATACACAATAGTCATTCCACCTAAAGTTCAAATTACATAGCTATTAACACAAAGCTACAGTTTAGGTCAATATCATTCGGCCTAATGCAACAATCATAAATTATAATTTATTTTAATTATAAGAGTACGTGAGATTTTTTTAATAAAATACCTAACCGGAATCTCTATGCCTGTTTCCAATTACAATTTTTTAAATATATCCAAACAATAATTCTGCGGCCTAACTTCCAAAGTATTATTTTTTAAAAGTAAGGTATTTTAATAAATTGTCTACCTATGTTTCCAGTTAGAATCGTTTTTGTAGTAACAAACCTAAAGAGGAGTCTTTTTGCCTACATCGAGAATTATAATTATTAAAATTATAATCGTAAGTAACATTTTTGTGATAGCAAAACTCAACAATAGTCTTTTTGTCTACGTTTCGAATTATATTATTTTTAATTAGCGAGTCAGCTCCATGTTAGATGATGATGATGATGATGATGAGTAGTGGTAAGAATTTTTTAAGAAAAATCTTAAACAAGAGTCATGTTGGTAATCTTCAAATTATCATTTTTTAAAGGAATGGATTTTTTAATAACAAACATTGAAATTGTAAACATATATGTAGGATGTTTTGATTTTGAATGCGCAACGTATAGACAACAAACCCAAACAATAGTTTGTCAGCTAGTTGTTTGCTGCTCTTCTTAATTGAAATTCATATTAATTAATAGGTATAGACAATACCGTTAAATTAACATTTTTTTAATAATCAAGTATCATTATGGCTAAATTTCGAATTACAATTATTTGAAGAGTATTATAAAAAAATACGATAACATACGTTTTAAATGTCATTTTATTATCATTAATTATTTTAAATTGCTTGGAAAATTGTGTAATAACAAACGCGAATAAGAGTCATTCTACCTACAGTGGTGTGAAAAAGTTCGGAAAATAATTATTTCTCGAAGTTTAGCTACATTTTTGGCATAGTTTCCAAAAATTACTTTTACATATTTGAATTTAATGTCATTGTCAACAACTTATCTCTTAATTAGGTACTTAGAACTCCATAGAAAACAATTAAGGTAAGTTCTTTTCTAAAATTGATAATCAGTTATTCGCGCATTTTCTAACGGGATCCTTAACATGTACTTAACATGAAACTTTAAAGCATAATTAGGAGAAATACGTATTATGTTATGAATACATACCTGCAGGTACTATGGATTATTCAGTTACTTTTTGCATGTCCTTAGCAGTGGCAAAATGCTAACAGAGAAGAAGCCGTTCAAATTATCGGATGAAAAACGATATGAAATAATTTTTCATTATAAGCAAGGCTTCTAGTCGTGAAATAGCTATGAAAGCGCAGTGCAATCATAAAATACTTTGAGACGGGAAAAATTGAAGATAAACCCCGCATGGGTCGCCCAAAAAGAAAATATCAGTGGGAGACAGCAGCGCAGCATACGCCTGGCAGACAGAAATCTTAATTCGACAGATTTAACCAAAATATGGTCGAAAGTTACTGGTGTAAGTGTGTACACTTCTACTGTAACACTGAGACTTCTTAAATCTGGGCTTAGGGGTTGCAAATCCCCGAAGGAACCCCTACTATCAGAAAAACAAAGACTCCACCGTTTGAGAGGGGCAAAGGATCATCGCCATTGAGCCCTAGAACAATGGTAAAAGGTATTATTTATTGATGAATCTACCTTTAATATTAGCAATCATGCTGGAAACACGTCATATGTTAGAAGATTTCCTGGAGAAGAATTTTCCCGACAGTATGTTCTACCAACAATTAAACATCCAACCTCTTTCATGATATGGCGCTGCATATCTGCTAAAGGTGTTGATAGACTGCATGCGGTATCTGGCATGATGAATGCAACCAAATACATTGATGTCCTGCTGCCTAGTGGAAAAGAGTTATTTCCTGACAAAACCTTCATCTTTCAAGATGATAATGCTCCTTGGCACAGAGCAAAGGTTGTTCAATCTTGGATATCGACCCATAAAGTTAAAAGAATAGGCTGGCCAGTACAATCTCCGGACCTAAATCCCATAAAAATCTTCTGGCGGAGGATTTCTAACATTATTTCATGAAAAAAGCCCACAAAAAAGTGGAATTAATCCAATGCCTAATTGATGCCTGGTATCGCAGCATTTCGAAAAAAGAATAATAAAAACTGGTGAATTCTATGCCAAAAAGGTGTGAATTAGTTATTAAAAACAAGCGATGGCGTGTTAAGTATTAAAATAGTTAAAAATTAATTAGTGTGTATTATAATAATCGTTTAGGTGGTATTTTTGAATAAATTTTATATATCCAATTGTGTCCGTTTTTTATGGATCAACATTTGGGCTATTATTATTAATAATATTGTGTTTTAGTACCTGTATTATAATTGCAATGACGAATTGAAAAATATCCGAAAAAATGGGTTTAAACTGCAAATTAATCTTACGCAGAACTTTTTCAAGCCACTGTAAGTTTAAAGTTACGATGTTTAAAATTTTAATATTACAATACAACTAATTAGTTATCAGTATTATATTACTTACAGGATACATAATTTTGAATAAGCATGTATAACGTTCGTAGATTTTGAAATGCTTCTCGAAAAAGCGTATGTAATTTAGGGGATTCTTTTCTCTGGAGTATACAGAGTGTCCTAAATTGAGTATGCTACCATGGGTATCTTTCTTATCATTAAATATAGGGATTAATTTAAACGGGCAAAGTTGTGCAGTTATGTGTACTGAATCAATTCCCCTGAGAAAAATAATTATGATAACTTAACCACTTAACAATACAACAAACGAATACTAATTGAGAACCTAAAACAATACTTAAGAATCTAATTTAACACTGTGTTATAATTAATTTAAAAATCCAATATAGCGTGCATTTAATATAACAAAGTTTCTACCAATATCTCGGAAATCGTCATTTTGAATTTTATATTGATATCACTTATAGTGCGCCTAATCAAATCAACTAACTTTTACATGATAACTTTTATTGTATCATTAATAATTACTTAGTTTTTTTTTTGTATAATTTCTGAACTGTTCAGAATTTTAAATTTTTCTCAACGGAATCTGAATCGGCACTCAAATTGCAAAACTTTGCCCATTAAAACAAATCTCCATATTTAATACTAAGAAAGATACCCACAGTAGCCTTCTCAATTTGGGACAGTTTGTACAGGGTGTATCAGGAATAGGTACAAATATTAAATCCGTTGGTAGATTACAATATATACAAACTAGAAAAGACATTTCTATGGAAATGGGACCCTTAATATATGAGAAAATAATAATTGAAAATTTGACCCAAAATTGTTTGAGTACCGCAGTATAATAACAAAAATGTGAGTTCAAAGACATATTATGCAAAGGCGAGTAAGATGAAGTTCAAACAAATTTCTTGTCACCTGCCACAAACCAATACTATTAGGTAGGTCAGTAATTTATATTCTGTCTGTTGTTGTTATCACAAGCCAGACAAGTTTTTACGTGTTTGCCACTTTTGACTTACTTTACAATTAGGTATTAACCTTCTACAGCTTAAATGCATTTTCTGTGTATCATCAGCAGTTCTCAAACAAAATTTTATTTTATTTTTTAATCCAAAAAATAAACTAATGATTTTTGAAAAATGAATAGTACCACTGAATTCTACTTGAACCAATCTATTACTGGTTTAAATATTTGTATCTATTTCTGATACACCCTGTATATGCTGAGAAAGATTTAATTGAAGAATCAATTTCTTACATTTTTGAGGCGCCTTCTGTGTATTTTTTGTATTTGCACATTCACCCTTTTATTCTGTAAGACGGTATGAACTCTTGAACGTTATTACTGAATACCAAGTATGTATTTAAACGCAGAGGGAGAAGTTTCTTATCCATTTTTTTGTATATTAGATTTTTTTGCTTTTATCTACAATCAGAATATCAGAACCCTGCACGCTAAATTATATTTCCTTAAATTTATATTTTAGTATTAAGCTGAGTATCAAGCAATACATAAAATATCATGAAGTACCAAACTTTTCGTATTTCCTGTTGGACGTGCTTTGAATGTACGAATGTTCGTAAAGTTGCTATTCTGAACCTTATAACGCATTTAAAACCAATATTCGCATGACATTCACATGCTAAAGTTTCAGTAATTTAATCTTCTAACATTCGAGAAGTATAGAAATAGAAATACAATTTCCTTTTCTATTTCCTACAAGTAAGTTCTATAAACTCATTTTTGTTTAATATTCAAAAGCTATATATTTCTCCTGATTTGTCTGTTCTATTCCTTAAATTTGATTTTCATTTAATCCAATCCAATCAGCTTAGAAAATGTTTTTAAAGGAAATTTTTCTGCCAACCAAACATTTTGCTTGTCTATTTTCTGCGATTTCAGAGACCTTCTGCAAGAGCAACATTGGAGGTCTTGCGTATTCCTTTGTGTCGTCATCGGCGAGTTCCCGGTTCTTTGTATCCGAGCAAAATAAAATCAAAACGAGGGCATTAACAAGGAGCCCTGCGTTCGCCTTAAGAGGCTGCGTACTTCTCTGGATCGTATTTACTTCCAGTTAAAGTTTTAACGAGCAAAACAGGTAGAGCAAGTCTGGCAATAATAAAATGGCAAAAAGAAAATAATGCAAGGAGAACAATGCGCTTGGTATTCCTCTTTTGTCGCCGGTAAATAATTGCAAAGCGCGATTTGCGCATGTTGCAAAAACAGTTTCTGGAAATGCGACGTAAAACGTCGTTTTCGGATTTCTTTTAAGGGGAGCCTATTAATTGTCCGTCGCTGAACTCCCGAGGCCAATGCGCCCTTTGAATTAATCCTCTAAAATCTGCCTAAAATAATTTAGTTTGAGACTTGGAGGCCCCGCATACATTCGCTAGATGGGATCGATAAAAGCCTGCTGCATTTCCAGAATGGACCCCAGCTTCTGTCGATCGCTGTTCCTGGAAGCGCCCGTTTGCTCGTTTTCATTTCCCAGAAATGTGAGGCTTTGAATAGTTTAATAACATGAGTGTTTTAGCGTTATTTCTCCTTGCTATTATATATTTTATGTTGTTCCATTCCATATTTCCATCGGTTAAAAGCCAGCCTGTGATAGCGATAAGGAAGAATTTATTTTCTGACAAAACGTTCCCAGAGTGAAAGTCCTTTTATCAAAAGCTATTTTCACAATAACCCCGTACCTTTTATATTTGAGTTTTTGAATGAATTTTTCTGGTTTGATCAATTAAATAAAGTTTGACGTCTGCTGAACGTAATTAAAAGAACAATACGTTGCTATGCTATCCTTAGACAGTCAACAACAAGTCAAGTATAGGCGATTACCCTTGAATATTCTAACTGAAGATTGTAATTTTACACGATATGATAATTAAAATGAAACATAAAGCAGTGAAAAACTATTACACACCAGTATCATGTAGTCAGATAAATTTTAACAATAAGATATCAAAAAAAAAGTTATTTATGTTAATATATTGCTGAAATACATACAAAGAATTTTTAAAATGATAATTTTACAATTCAATTTCAAACGCCGATGGGCTCGTACGACCTTTAACGCTATCGATTGACAATAATAGCAATAATGTTTATTCAATGTCCTAGAGATAAAAGTGAGCATACAGGACAATATACAAAAATATGTATGCTGATGCATTAAATAATGTAAACAATGAATGCTTCCTGAATTACGTATACCTAATAGTAATGCCAATATAATATTCATTTTGCAGTATTTCAAAACTTGGGCCTTATGCCCGATGGGCTTTTAATTTGAGTTTCTTATCCTGAGCTCTCTAGACTGGAAGTTTTGTTCATGTTCGTTTATCTGAGTTGTTCATAATGGCCTAACAATTTTGTGTCTAGACCCTATTGTCGTCGACCATCTTACTATGAGCCCTATTGGCTGGAAGCCTTTATCCAAGTTCCTTTTCCCGGGTGCTATTTTCTGGGTTCCTTTATGTAGGAGACCTTCCGTCGACGGTTTTTTTTGTCCGAGCAACTGTAGGTATCACCGATCATTTTGTCGCGGGACTTATTCTCCAGTTGCCTTCCTCCTCCTTTGTCCTGGCCTCTTTGGTCTGGGGTTTTGTCCAGTATTTATTGTTTGGAACGTTTACGTCTTTTATTATTTTATCTAGAGCCCTCTTATCCGAGTTCTATTCTCCTCGATAATCGTGTCGTATTGTTTCGGACACTCTTCCAAAACACTCCAAACCCTTGCACTAGGCCATTTATTCCTCCACAATCTTGCCATAGACCAAATGGTGTAGTGGGCTTTTTTGTTACGGTTGCGCTTATCAAGGATGTTCGAATTAGATCGTTTTATCCTCGTCAGTCTATTCATATGCCCTATGGTCTAGTGCGTTTTATACCGGGCCTTTTTGTTTCGAATGCTTTTTCCAAAGTCCCGTGAAGGAGACCGTTTTATCCTCGACAATCTTGTCAGAAACCATAATGTCTAGAGCCCTTTGTTCAGGACTTTTTCTTTCTAAACCTCTTGTCAAGGATCGTTGATCCCGGCCGTTGTATCTTGAACAATATTGTCAACTTAGCTCGTTTATTTCGTCCAAGACTTTTAGGTTTAGAACGCTCTTGCTAAGTCCTTGACAATCTTGTCGTAGGCCCTATAGTCTAGTGAACTTTGTACTGTATGTTTTGTCCAAGACTATTTTGTTTCAGATGCTTTAGTCAAGGACCCTTAAATGAAACCGTTAAGTGTCCTCGGTAATCTTGTCAGAGGCCGTATTGTTTAGAGGCTTTCGTCCTGAACCTTTTTGTTTCGTGCTCTTATGTCAAGGATGTTGTTCTCGCCAATCCTGTCGATCCCATCCGTTTTGTCCACGACATTCTTGTCATAGTGACCTTAACCTAGGTCTTTTCGTCGAAGACTTTTTTGTTTTGGGTACTCTTGTCAAGGACCGTTGAACCAGGCCTTTTAGTCTTCGACGATATTGAGGTTTGGTCCAGGACCTTTTTCTTGTTGATGCTCTTTGTTGCGTATTAACTAGACGCGATTGCTTTAGCACTAGCTACCATTCATGAAATACTTGTGTTTGGTTTTGTATGTTTCATTATAAAATGCTGGCTGCACACTGCAACGATTGGTACAGGAATGAATATGGAAACTCTATCTGTGTTTGCGTAGAAGTGTAGAAGAATGGGTTTTCTACCTGTGCTTGCATTTAGGTCCCAACAGGATGTACATTTTTATGTCCTTTACTAGAATTGCTATTTAAAAAATACAATAGAACAGATGAATAAGTAGTTACAAAGAAATATGCGGATGCAGGTAGCTCTGACGCAACACTCTTGTCAAGACCCCTTGAATAAGACAATTTTGTGCTCGACAATCATAGGCCGTACTTATTGTCTAGTGACCTTAATCCAGGTCCTTCTATCCCGGACCTTGATTTGTTTCCCAATCTGCTAGGGACTGGTGTGGATGTTGAAGGTCAAAGATTTTATATGCTGTATGGGATTATAGAAAAATAAATTTTTATTATAATAATTTTTATTCGAAAAGGTATCATCAAACTCGGTCAACTTCTAATGTGACAGATGAGCGTCTTCTTCTTTGTAAAATTCTGAATCCGTGGCGCAATTGAAGACAATGCCAAGCGCAATGGAACCTGAATGTCATATTATTTCTAGTCTTAATGACGCACATGGTCAAAAATTCAGTCTCACAAAGGTGTGTTGATGGAAACGGAAGCAGAGTTTTAAGTGCAATTGCAGCTAGTTCGCGATATTCGCCTTTCTATTTTATCAAAAAGGAGGCAAGTGAAGATGCATTTTTAAAACTATTCTTAAGCTATCTCTAACAACTTGTCTTTCAAAGTGACCGGCGAATCATCTTTCAGTGTAGTAAATGGATTACGGATCCATCCAGTTCCTTTTCGTGGATCTTCTTCAACTGAAAAGTAAATCTCAAAACGGCGTGCCAGATGTTTATTTACAACATTTTGTACACTCGAAAAAGCTCTTCAGCTGCATCGGCAATGTAATTGTCGATAAGTTAGGGTATACATCAAAGCAATGGACCGGACCGGTCACTGATAGATCACGGACTGGCACCGGTCCGCGGATCATCACTTTGAGAAGCGCTGGTGTAGAGTTCTTCTAGCAAGCCCTTTCTTTTTTGGTTGTCAGGTCTTGTCTTATACAGGAGGGTTCTGTCGTAGACCTTCTTGCTTGGGGTCCTCTTGTTTCCGAGCAAACTGTTGAGAATATTTTGCTCGGTTGTTGACCATCTTGTAATGGGCCCTGTTGCCCCCTGTCTGAATACAAGTTGTTTGTCCTAGACCCACTCTTTCATTCTGGACCCTCTTGTTTTTTTTTGCATTTCATGTGTGTAGCTATTTTATCCTCAACCTGCTTATCTTGGACCCTTTTATCTATCTTGCTGGAGGCCTTCCCTTGTCTTAGACCTTGTTAAACTGGCACCGTATCTGTATAGGATCTTTTGTCCTATTATTATTATATATTATTCTTTGACGACCTTCATTCTGTTTGCGTGAAATTTTTGATCACAAGCAGATAATAAAAAAAAAAAAGATATGTATAGTTTGTAGTTTCAACTAAGTAAATATTATTTAAACAAAATAAAACCATGGAAGCAATAGTTTAATGGTTTACTTTTTGAAAGACTATTGTAAATAACATTTAACTGGATTATTGTTTATAATTATCCCATGTTGCTGGCGCTCCCTCTATAGTCTTAGGTCGTTTTGTAACGAATGGAATAAATTTACTATCCAAGATAAACGTTTGTAAATTTTTTAGCACCTTTAGTGTTTGCGGTAATGTTGTAACCGATGTGTATCTTTATGATAAGATTTCCTCCACAATGAAAGGACAGCTTGTAAAACCTTCTAAGGTTAACATCCTTTGCTTTTAGTTATTTTGTAGATAATAACATGCTTTTTATTTCCCACACGTGTTGCTCTGGATGCTCTACGTTTACATCTTAGTACAGCAATATTTATGCATACAATAATAAAGGAACTTACACATAAACTATATGAAAATAACAATTTTTGCGCGTTTAAAGACAATTTAACCATTTTTCAGTATGTTGAAGCTACAACTATTTGCTGGGAGTGTTGAAAGAGAACGATAGATTTAAAATTTCAATTCATAATTCCTCACTACTATTGTAGTATTATTACGCGCAAGAAATTAAGCAAAGAAACTGGCATGGCTCTTTAATAGCAATTTATAAAGGCATTATCAAATTTATGGTTAAAAAGTATCTGGGCGGGCTCCAGTGAAGTGTAGCAAGTTTAGAAAGAGGATGAATGCTCTTTGAGAATCTTTTTCTGAGATTATTTCAAACAGTTTCCAGTTTTAACTGCACTGAAGTGGTTAGGTGAGGTTTTCGCATGATGGGTTTTACCAAGAAACCCATGATACTGTTATTATATGCCTTTTTTGCAAGCTGTTGGCCTGGAAGCACGCAATATGCAAAATTGGGAACACCCATCGGCTGGCAAGGTAACAATCGATGAAATCCTCGCGTGTTCGATTTCACTCATTGTTTCGGGATCCGCCGTTGGCTGTGGGTCGATGGATGTCAACTCATCGCGTGACACTTTCAATTTACTGTTTCTGTATGATTATATGAACATCGCTTACTCAATAAAACCGCACATGCCGAATTCATGACAGTCAGGTCTAATTTTAAAAATTAATTAGCGGTCATTTTAGAGAAAGCGGACGTAAATACCGCTACAGATAAACGAAGAGATATCAATTTGGGTGTGGCTTGATTAGAAGCGTAGATAAGTTTGATGAGGCAGATAAATCATATCCAAGCTGAATAACTCGTTATCTACACCAGGAAACACATAGCTTCGGTAAAATAAGGAAGAAAAAAACCAATCAAATTGACTGGACAGTTTCAGTCTATGAAGCATACTTTAATCGGTTGATAGCCAGAGCAGTCGGTAGCAAAAATAAGTTTTGATTCATCCTAGTTGACAACTGGAGTCAGCAACAAATATAAATATTGATTCATCCTAGATGACAACACTTTTTGTGCGAGTAATTTCTAATTGCAGATAAGAGTTTAATTGATAATGGTGAGTATGCAAGAACGCCTTTAAATGGAGTTTCAATTTCAGTATATTATTGACTAAATGAACGCAAAACGTGGTTAACTTAATCAGCTTATCGCAAAGGCAAGAAAAATTGCACTCTTAGGTGTTAAATCTGGAAGTGATATAATTGCATGGAATCTAGACATAAACGCATACAGTGTAATTGTTTAAGTATTTACTGTAGTCAAATTTGTATATAAAATTCATACTATTACAATAATACGAGGGTCAAAATGGTTTTTATAAAATTCAAGTTTTTCTCAACATTTCTTGTTTTACATGACGATTTCCATTACATCTAAAAATCCCCTAGCAAAATACTGCGTATTTTATTAAAAACTATCCTTATTAATGGAATCTACATAGTGTGAGCAAACTTTACACTTGCCGGTTTAGTAACGCAACGTTGTAAATTAAAAAATGTAATCTTTGAATGAGGAGCGAGGTTTCAATTTAAAGATGCCTATGGCAACAAATTATTCCACACACGGCCTTCCTGGTTTCTTTTTAATTTCACCGTCGGCTGTTGGAGAAAAACATTACATTAGCGTACGTGTAAATTCTCCAGAAAGCGGTGTGTTATACGTCACATCTGGTGTCTAATCCCATTGAGATGAAAAAATTTAAATTACTCCATAAAGCGGCCTCTTGGTGGAAAATATATCTACTTAAAAAGCAATTTTGAGCACATTTAGCCTTAATATGGCAAGAAAGGCGATGAATAAAATTCTGACGTTTCAAAATGAATTGCCTCCGAGAATGTTAATGGTCCACATATGCAGCTTGTAATTTGAGGTGGTCACGGGATGGCCGTTTGCAGCAGTCGGTGCATGACTTTTCGTCGTCACGCTTACGCGCTGTGGTCACGCACCTTTGCGTGGTACCATGCACATGGGCGTCTTGCCGGATTGTATGTCAGCCTCGCAACTTGCGCACGATACGGCTCTGAATGGGGTCTTATTGAAATTAAAAGCAATTAACATTCATCACGTGTCTGCAACGGATAATGTTGCGTTTTTGCGCACCGCTTGAAGAAACTGATCGTACAAGTTACAGAAAGAAAATTCAAAAGGAGCTTTATATTTTTTTACATCTATATTATACTTTCTAAAATAGGCATTTCTAGTGCATCCAAAACTAAATATAGATTTCCCTATTCGAAGAGACCATTACAAGGCACCCAGAAATAAACAACACCATAGCTCGAGTACCATTGTCTTGGACATGTCTCGAGATGAGTATCTGGTGTTATTAGGATTATTTGTCGGTTTTCGAGCGTAAATGGAGATCCTTGAAGCATGTAGATGTAAATGGATGTAAATTTGTGAACTCACTGGCGGGAACAAGACTGCTGTGAAAGAAGTCTGTTCTACAGCAGAGTTCGAGGTCGCGCACTTACAACGCGTGACGCATCTCGATCTACAATTCTTCGCCATTGAAATACGTTTTTTGTAGATGTAGATTCGGACTGGTCTGAGAACAAGATCTCGGCGATTAGCACACTGACGTTTCGGTTTCAGTTTCGTTCACACCTGCTCGTCCGGTCATTGTGCACGCAAATCTGACAAAGGTACTCCTACTATTTTGTTCACCACGACAAATGAACAAAGAGGCTTTGCTGGTTTTTGTAGAGCTCGTTTGCGGGTAGTAGATAGTCCAGATGATGTTATAACCGGAAGTACTAACTTGTTTTGGTATTTATAAATAAGTTAAAGTCTACTTCCGGAAATCCTGGGTCTGCTCTCGAAAACTTTTTATCTGCTGCAAAAAATTCCATAGATAAGAAAATGTCTTTGTTCTTAAGAACCCACTCTTTCTGGTAACCTGTCGGAGTTGGTAGCCAGGCTTCTTATGTTCCCAGGAAACATCTTCTTTACTCGAGAAAAATCTTTTGCTCCAGCAATATGCCGAAAGTCTTTCTTTGTTCCCGGAATAGCTCTTATTTTCCACATGCGAAATGTTTTTTTCTACTAGTATCTCTTTGCTCATAATGAATCTCTCTTTACTATTAGAACAGTTTTTTGTGCTTCCTAAGAGCTTTCCTCTGTTCCTGCAAAACCTTTCTGTATTTCCATAAAGCATTTCGTGCTACCGGATGAACTGGTTATTCTCCTAAGAAGTCGCTAGTCGTTGCACTCTCCAGAATTCTCACTAAGCTCCCGGATCTCAATGTATCAACTAGTTTGCCTCTATTTTCAGCAAATCTGTTTTGCTCCCAAAAAGCTTCTTTTATGACGGCAAACCTTTCTCTACACCCACAAATTTAGTTCATGTAATAATCCGCTCATTCTGTTTACACCCAATTCATGTTTATGTTTTCCAAAAAGGTATTTCTACTGTACCGCCTAATCACGAGGGGCGCTTTGAATATTTTTGTAATCCCTTCACCGCTTGTAGCTTACAATCTCTCCATTTCAGGAAAATCTCCCTCTGTTCCTGAAGGATCATCTTTTGTTTCCTTAAAGTCTTTTTCTACTTTCGGGAAACCTTTTTTGCTCCCAATACATCCTTCACTGCTCCATATATTTCTCTAGGCCCTCGGAAAATCTCACTATTGGCTAATTTGCGTCTGCTACCAACTGGTCATTTTCTGCTCCTAGACAGATTCCTTTCTGATAATCTCAAGCAAATGTTTCTCTACTGTACAATCATTTCCTATTTTCGTTCAGAGAATATCTCTTTCTGCTTCTGGTGAGTTTTCTTTTGCTTCTCTAAACCCTTTGTCTACTCCGGGAAATTCATTATTACTCCGACTAATCTCTTGTTCTGCCAATCGCTGATTTTTGCTTTTCTTTTCACATACTTTCAGTCAGAATCTCTCTTTGTGTCTCAGAAAATATCTCCTATCTTTGAGAGTCTTCTTTAATCTTCGAAAAGCCCTTTTTGCTCCCGAGGAGTTTTCCTCTACGTCTCGAAAGCCTTTGTCTACTCCTGGAAAGCGGTTGATATTCCGACTAATCTTTTCTTCTGCCATTCGCTATCTATTTCTAATAAAGCTTTGCTTGTTTCTGGAAAATCTTTCTGTGCTCTTCTTTACTTTTCTTTAGGCTCTCTTCGGTCAGAATCTTTTTTATATCGCTGAAAATGTCGCCGTTCACCGAGAATCTTCCTTGATCTTCGAAAAGCCCTTCTTACTCTTGGAAAGTATTCCTTTGCTTCTTGAACGCCTTTGTCTACTCCTGGAAAGCCTTTGTTCTTCTTCTGCAAATTGCTGTCTATTTCTAATAAAGTTTTGTTTGTTACCGGAAAATCTCTCTGTGCTCTCTTTTTGCATTTTCTTCAGCTCTCTTCGGTCAGAATCTTTCTTTGTATCTCAGAAAATACCTCTGTTCTCCGAGAGTCTACCTTGATCTTCGAACAGCCCTTTTTACTCCTGGGAAGTATTCCTTTGCTTCGCGAAAGCCTTTGTCTACTCCTAGAAAGCCGTTGTTCTTCTCCTGCCAATCGCTGTCTATTCCCAATAAAGTTTTACTACCGGATAATCTCTCTGGGCTCTCTTTTTGCTTTTCTTTTTACATACTTTCAGTCAGAATCTCTCTTTGTGTCTCAGAAAATATCTCCTTTCTTCGAAAGTCTTCTTTAATCTTCGAAAAGCTCTTTTTGCTCCCGAAGAGTTTTCCTCTACTTCTCGAAAGTCTTTGTCTACTCCTAGAAAGCCGTTGATATTCCGACTAATCTCTTCTTCTGCCATTCACTGTATTTCCAATAAAGCTTTGCTTGTTACCGGAAAATCTCTCTTTGCTTTGTTTTACTTTTCTTTCGGCTCTCTTCGGTCAGAATCTTTTTTATATCGCGGAAAATGTCTCTGTTCTCCGAGAATCTTCCTTGATCGTGGAAAATCCTTTTTTAGTCTTGGGAAGTATTCCTTTGCTTTGCTTCTCGAACGCCTTTCTCTACTCCTGAAAAGCCGTTGTTCTTCTTCTGCCAATCGCTGTCTATTCCCAATAAAGTTTTCCTTCCGGATAATCTCTCTGTGCTCCCTTTTTGCTTTTTCTTTCAACTTTCTTCGGTCAGAATCTTTCGTTGTATCTCAGAAAATATCTTTGTTCTCCGAAAGTCTACCTTGATCTTCGAACGGCCCTTTTTACTCTTGGGAAGTATTCCTTTGTTTCTCGAAAGCTTTTGTCTACTACGTTGTTCTTCTTCTGCCAATCGCTGTCTATTCCCAATAAAGTTTTGTTTCCGGATAATCTCTCTGGGCTCTCTATTTGCTTTTTTTTCAGCTCTATTCGGTCAGAATCTCTCTTTATATCTTAGAAAATATCTTTGTTCTCTGAGAATCTCTTTTTTATCTCTGATAATGCGTTTTTCCTACAACTTATTTGCTCGGCAACATTCTCTCTGCTGGTAATTCTCGCTGAACGCCCGAAAAATATTTTTAATTGCTTGGCATTATGAGGCTGTTGCTTGTTTATATATTTATACATTATTTAGACCACGCTGTATATAATTTTCTATTCATTGTCGCAAATGCATCGTGACGTCACTCTACATTGTAAATAACATTTAATGTTCTTTTGTGCTAATAAGTTAATTGTGAGAAACTTTCCTCGTTTGCATGTACACAAAAGTCAAAAACTAACCGAACGGAAGCGTTTTATACAAGGTGATTAACAATGGCACCAAGAACGTAGTATTACGTCAATCCGTGTTTCCACCGAAATCTATTGTGTTCTCATCTAGGTATATTATAAATGTGAGAAAAAATGAAAAGCAGCAAAAGTTCGCGTGCAGACCAAGCCTAGAAAATTAAGATTCGCATGCGAATTCCCCAGAATGGGAGTATTACTCGCACCGCAGTGTGAACTTCGGTCCGAGAGATTAAAAGATGTGGCTTGAAAAATAGCAGCTAGAAAATAACAGCCTGAGATTTGTGTTTGTAAACGACATGCTCGTTCAGTTTTAAATGTTTGCTGAGAAACGCCTCGGAAAATATGAGTAGGTGAAAATATTAACACAGCAAACACTTATTCGACTGTTTTATTTGTATTAGATAAATTAAATATTGACTACATTTATTTGAACGTTTGAGGTGTGTACTGTGATTATCGACATGTGTGGTTGAGTTTTTTTAGATATTGCGTTTTCATTCATATCTGACATACTTTCAAACAGATAACATATGCGAGATTTATTTAATTAAACTGATATTCCGTGATAAACATTTATTTTCCGTATGCTGTTTTTTGGCGATAACATGCTTTTAGGCTGTCGAGCCCTAAAAAGTGCCTCTCCGACAAAATCTTTACTTTAAATGAGTTCTATGGTATTTTGTGTCTTCACTTAGGAATAATCTTTTACCATATGCTCCTCCACCATGGTGTCACTAAGAAGAAATAATTTGATTCTGAATATTTTCTAACAATTTCATCTCTATATATTCATATGCTGGATGCTTAAAAATGACGTGTAGAATTTTTTAACGAATGAAGTCGCCGCACTTTTTTTATTTATCAATAAATTTACAAGACCGGGCTGTCTATGATAAACAAGTACAAATTGATAATTATTGGCATTGAGCTTTTCATTATTATCGTACAGTTGATAACGTTGATCAAATTACTTTTAGATTAACCTACATTTTAATCTGGATATTTTCCTCGTCATACAATTACGAAACGGAAGGTATTGGATTCCGTAAGAAACGCGACCTTGACATATACGATCTTGAGTTTGCCATACCCAATAAGTTACGTTTCTGTATCTGTAACAGAAGGATCTTCTTGTTGTTAATGGGAGAAAACAAAAGAAGGAATTATAACTTATATGGTAAATTTCTCTGCTGGGGTTGTTTCTCACTTATCGACAAGCTTGATTGTTTATAGTTGACCAGTACGAGGTGGCAGGAGGTAAAACTGAATAAAGAAGAGAAAGAAATATGAAGACTCAAAGAAGTCAATACAGTTATGTTTAAGAGTTTCCCAGACACACTCTCAACAGGCACGAAAATTCTTTTATTAATTCATTACAGATGAAGACTGATTTTATATATCGTACTGTTCGCGAGGAAGGTCTCGTCGCTACGTTCTGATAGCTAGTTATAAAGTGGTTTAGGTTAAATTATCTTCCATTTTAACCTTTGGTCTTCTGCACTAAAATGAGGTAGATAACAGCTACATGACGGATAATAAATCCTGTTCGATAATGTTTTATCGATGTCCAATTGATTGCTTACACCGAGTGATTAAACAATTTCAAAAGTCTGATTTTTACGTATGTGGTAATTAAGAGATAAAGTTACAAGCGCCGTTGTTGCGTGCTTGTATTGTATTGTAATGTAGGAAACACGTAATTGAACTTATCTTTTAATCGGAACAATTTTGGCGTTACTGTTTTTGGGAACATTTAACATTCATGTATTCCCTTACTGTGGAGCCATTTACCGGAAAAGGAGTGAAATGAGCGTTGTTTCACGTTATGATGTAAGTAATTAAAGGTGCCTTACAATAGTAGCCGTTACTAAAAGTAGTCGCGTGTAATTGGACCTCTATCAATCTGTCAGTTGCAACGGATTTTCCATCAAAGTAACAAAAAATACAAACGTCATTTTGATGATCGTTATCCGATTAAAATTAAGCCAAAAAACATATTTTGCAGAATCATCTAATTAATATCTTCCGTGCCATCAGATAATATACAAGTTTATTACTTCAAGTGTCTACTGAATATCTATAATTTTAGATTCTAGATAGTAAACAATTCAATATCTTATACATCTACAAAAGAGTATTGTTGTTATATACTCAGATATATATTGAATTAAAAATATTCGGGAGGCTAGTGGTTAGTAGACGTATGACCACCAACAGAAAACTGTATTTTCTATAAAGCAATGTCGGATTAACGCCGAGTTGGACTGATGCTATGTTGGGTTGACGCCGAGTTGGATTAGCGCCGAATTTGCCAGCGCTGAGTTGACTTGCCACCAACTTGGCTGGCACCATGTTTGGTTAACACCAAGCTGGGTTAGTACCAAGTTAACCAACACCATGTATAGTTAAAGCCGAGTTGTACTGATGATATGTCGGGTTGCTGCGCGTTAAATAGCGCCGAATTTACCAGCGCTCAGTTGGGTAACACCATGTTTGTTTAATCACAGGTTGGGTTAGTACCGCGTTAACTGGCACCATTTTTCTTTAACACCATGTTGTGCTGACGATATGTTGGGTTGACGCCACATTGGACTAACCCGGAATTGGTCAGCGCTGAGTTGGACTACCACCATGATTGTTTGACAATGGGTTGGATTAGTACCTACTTTACGGACGCCATGTTTGGTTAACGTTGAGTTGTACTGACAATATGATGGGTTGGCGCTGAGTTAAATTAGCGCCGCATTTACAAGTGCTATGTTAGGTTGCCACCAACTTGGCTGACGTCATGTTTGGTTGACACCAAATCGGATTGGTACTGAGTTAACCAACACCATCTTTCGTTAATGTCGAGTTGTGCTGGCTATATAATGCGTTGGCTTGCGTTAAAATAGCGCCGAGTTGGACAGCGCTGAGGTGGGGCTACCGCCATGTTTGTTTGACACCGAGTTGAGTTAGTACCTACTTAACTGACGCCATGTTCGGTTACCGCTGAGTTGTACTGACAATAGGATGGGTTGGCGCTGAGTTCAATTAGCGCTGTATTAGGTTGCCACCAACTTGGCTGACGTTATGTTTGGTTGACACCAAGTTGGATTGGTACCGAGTTAACCAACACGATATTTCGTTAATGTCGAGTTGTACTGGCTATATAATGCGTTGGCTTGCGTTAAAATAGTGCTGAGTTGGGCTACCACCATGTTTGTTTTACACCTTGTTGAGTTAGTCCCTACTTAACCGACGCCATGTTCGGGTACCGCTGAGTTGTACTGACAATAGGATGGGTTGACGCCGAGTTGAATTAGCGCCGCATTTGCCAGCGTTGTGTTGGTTTACCAACAAATTGACACTGAAATGCGTTAGTGAAGGGTTAATTAACTCCATGTATGATTGACGCCGAGTTCAGCTGACGATATGTAGGTTTGCCACCGAGTTAGGTTGCCACTAAATTTGCTGAAGCGATGTTTCGTTGGCCCCGAGCAATCTTTTTCCGTTGGAAAAGGTTTAGTATCTTCAGGCGCTTATTTACTCTATTACTATTTGAATTTTATTGCAGGGGATTTCAAATACGGTCTAACTAAATTTTTACTATTGGTTTAACCAGCTGAAATCTATTATGACCAAAAGCCTGGCTGCCCGCCTATATAAGAATAGTTTTGAGGAAACTATGGAAAGCATGCGACAGATTTTGTGTTTTTACTCAAAATATTTTATGTAACTACAGTACGGTATGGTGGATAAAAATTACTAAATCTAAAAATAAAATTATATAGACCATGTTTTTAAATATAAATAAATAAACAAAAGTAGCAGTATTACACAAAATGTTTTTAAGTATAAACGGATTTTGATTTAGATGAACTTAAAGCAGTCGCGCAGTATTGAGATCTTTAAATAAAAAAGCGGTTTAGGGAAATGTAATCCACATTCAGGTGTATAGTTGGTATATTATTTTTTTGTGATATGGCTATACAGTGTTATATACAAGGATGGTGCGTCAATTACTGTTCCTAACATAAAAGCACTGACCGACAAATGAATATTTTTTCCCTAGTACATCAGTTATTGACATTAATATATGCCAAGTTGCAGGTGCCTATCTTCTTGTTTATAAAAGATATACATTTAATATTACTGTGATATTGTTGAAATTGACAAATTTGAGACAAGGGCTGTGATAAACTCCTTTTCTAAGAAGGGTTTATCGATGCAGAAGATTTATAATGATATGTCTGGAGTGTTGGGTCATCCTGCCCCGTCGCATCAAGTACTTAATAATTTCAAATTAGGAAGGAAGTCATACCAACATGCACCAGGTACTGGACCACCAAAAACTGTTGTCAATATTTATTTGGTCCATGATATGGTACTGAGTGATTGGAATTGAATTGAAAATACGTTTATTCAAAAATTTAAGATAATACATGTCATTTTTATTTATGGTCAACATGGCGGTGGACTTCCTGGGCTTCGGTTCTTCATCTTCTGGGTTGGCCGCATCTTGATGAGCTGGTGGTGGGTTGGTGGTTGGTGGGGTGGCTGGTTGGGCTGGGCTGGTGTGTTTAGCTTCCTCGGGTATCTGTATTGTTAAATAAAAGTGTAGTATTTTCTGTTAGTTGAAGTGCTACAATGCTGGAAGAGGGGAGGTAAATGTTGTGGTATCCTGAACAAAATTCCTGAAAAAAAAGGGGGAGGGAAGTGGCATGGCCGTACGTAATTGTACGTGTACCACATTTGGGGGGTCACACGGTCACGGAGGTCGTCTTTTCACCTCATTGCCAGTGGAGTGTTCTCCACTAGGTCAATGAGGATCCCATGGAGGTTAGGGTACAGTGAAGATAGGAGAGTAGTAGGGGGGTGTGGGAGTTTCCACCGGGGTTTCCTGGGAACACGGTTGACTGGGACGAGGTCACGGTTTAGGGGTAGGTCATGAGATTTTCGTTGGCGATAGGAATGGCTTGATGAAGGGTGCGAGAGATGTATTTCTGCTGAAGGTGGGTGAGGCGGTCGCATATCGGAGTGGTTTCGGTGTCGATGTGGACTAGGTGGCTGGGGTGTTCTCTGTGAAGACGGAATATGCGCCGGAGAATTTGCCTTTCGCATGCTGCGATTTGACGGAGGAGACGGGGTTTGAGAGTGGCGTATATGGGGGCTCGGTATTCAATGACGGGGCGAATGAAGGTGTTATAGGTGTGGAGGAGGGTTCGAGAGCCGCAGCCGTGGAAGCGGCGTTGGATGCGCCGAAGAAGTTTGGAACGGTTTCGGACTTTTTTCAGGGTTTCTCGGATGTCGGGGTTTAGGGAGCAAGTATTTCTGAAGGTGATCCCCAGGTATCAGGCCTGGTTTGAAAGGGGATTGCTTGATTGTGCGCAGAAATATTTATGTCGGTTGGATCCAGTCTGTGGGTTAGGAATGTCGAAATACGATAGCGGTTAATTTAACGCCGTTGAATTGAATTCTCCTTCTGGGAAGTCGTGGGCGAATAAGGAGTATAATAGGGGAGAAAGTATGGAACCCTGGGGGACGCCTGAGAGGCGGTCGATGGGGTGGAAGTGGGAGTCGAAGACTTTAACTCTACAGGAGCGGTTGGTGAGAAATGAGTCTATGAGTTTGACGAAGTGTGGGCTGAGATTTAAGGAGAGAAGTTTTTGGACGAGACCGTCATGCCAGACAGGGGGTTCAAGCGAAATTGGGCAATAGCATGGGCGGTTCGAATTCGAAATGGCTTGTTGAAATTTGGGTCATTCGGGACTTGGTGCATGTTTTGAAGAGTTTGAGCGAAACAGTTTGCCTTATCTTGAGAATTATTGAAAATGGTGCTTTTTGAAATTAGGTGATGGTTGACTCGGGATTTTTTGGCATGTCAGAGTTTGGAACTTGTTCCAGAAAAGTTTGTTTCTATGGGTGCTATCCATAATGCTGGAGTTGAAATTTTAGAACAACCTCCATATTCGCCAGATCTGGCCCCTACTAACTTTCCCCTGTTCCCAAAATTAAAAGAATATTTTGGATCTTAGTTTTCGGACGATAAAGAGGTGATGGCTGCTGTGAATCAGTGGTCAGTGCAAGACAAAGAGTTTTTTTTTCGAAAGCCATCCAAGCTCTGCATCATCGTTATGCTTAAGTCATATGCTTTTGTATGAGGGACAATAAGTGTTGAAACACCCTAGTAAATTAAATTAATTAATTATAAGATGAAAAAGAACTGACTAAGCAACAGTTTAATATCAATACTTTACAAACTATTCCTACAACTGTAATTTTATACTTTGCTATTTAAAATTCGCCTGAATCCAAATATGAGGTAAATATTTAGATAAATATGGCTGCAAAAACTGGCCAGTAACAATCTGGCTGTCCCTTCTGGCCGTTTGCAATTACATTATACGTTAGTATTGGATAAGCTAGCATAGTAACAATGGATGAATCAGGTGGATATAATATCAAAAACTGATTTAAATTGAGAATTGTTTGCTATCAGCTGATATAATGTAAATGATAAACTAAACTTAGTAATAGCATTGTTTTAAGATGAAAGCTGCAATATATCGAGTGTAAAATTTAATCGTTATTACTATTGTGTATAAGAAAACGATATCTTTATCTGTCTACCAGAATAAAATAGGAATACTGATTTTAGTTCAGGATATCTATAAAAAATCCAATATACTTTTCAGGCAACAATTGTACAGAATTATCGAAATTATTATGGTACAAATACTTGTACTTGTGGTATATTATTTGTATATCAATAATAATTTATACTTTCTATAAGTGCAGCACCAAGGGGGGGGGGGTTGGTTGTAGGAATTTAGGGGAATTCTTCTACACCTCTGACTGGATAACCTCAGTGGGCTGTATTGTAGTTCTCAATATTTTGGACATAAATTAATATTCTGTATTTTCTCTTTTTTTGCAGATATTTTCAGTTCGTGACAATTTCTAAGCAAAATTAAGCGCCTTTCATTACCGTTTCTGAGTAAAAGTTTCGTTATAGGTTACACCAATATATATATCGTCACCATAACCGTGGTTGGTTAAAAGAAGTAGGACTTTACACTCTTGTGGCAATTTTACCGTCCCAGTAAGAGGAACATGACAAAAGTTTAGAAATCGGAAATAGTGGATACTTTAATCATCCGCTACATATTTGTTATCAGAGTGTAAACTGAACTACGTATTATCAAAATTACACAGAAAACACGCAAGCCGCTGATTACATTCCCCGCAAAAGAAAACATATCAAGCTGAAAGCTAAAAAGACGGGAAGGAAGCGGATTACGTATCGAAGAAACCCACGAAGAGCGATAAGTTTATTATTTTTAAAATTTATCGACGTTTACCGGAATTCTTTATATTTATTTACATGGTAATCTTACGATTAGCGATAGCCGACAATAGAATAGAAAACCTACGTCGCAGTTTAATTTATAATTAAAAAGATTTCGGTTTAGCGCTAAAAATAATCCTGTATGGGGTCACGCGAAGGTTGTTTGTAATGAGAACTGAAGAAAATCAGAGAGATTTCGTTTTCAATCTACCAATTTGTGTATAGTTGAGGTTGTTTGCGTTGAGCAATGCTGAAGAATCCTAACGAAGGTCCCTCTTGTAATCTCTACACTAAGTTAAATGTTCATTGAAGAATAGTATGGGGTGTAGAGCCTTACCACTGTAGATGTTAATTGAAGGCTATTTATTATGAAAACTGCTGGAAAACTTGCGAAAGGTCCATTTTCCAATTGTTACTATAAGTTGAATGTTCAGTAAAGGATACTTATTATGAACACTACTGGAAAACAACCGAAAAAGTATATTTTCCAAATTTTACTATAGGTTAGATGTTCATTGAAGGTTATTTATTATGAAAACTACTGGAAAACTATTCGCTAAGTTAAATGTACATTGCAGATCGTTTTCAGTAGGGCCTGAGAAATACTATCAAGTGTACCCTGTATTAGATATTAAATGAAGATTATTGTCACAAAATCCGAGGATAATCTTTTTATCTGCATGGTCGGTTAAATATTAATAATATACTTTACGTTAAGGAGGTTTTTTCAAATTATAGGGTACGTTTTATGTAATTAACGGTTGTTTTTAATGAGAACTGAAAGAAAATCAGAGAGATCTGTGTTTCAACCTACCGACTTGGGTATAGTTGAGGTTGTTTGTGTTGAGCAATGCTGAAAAATCCTAAGGAAGGTTCCTCTTGTAATCTCCACACTAAGTTAAATGTTCATTGAAGAATAGTTATTATAAAAACTAATGAAAAACTTCGAGGCAAGTCAATTTTACAAACTTTATTGTAGGTTAGATCATTGGCAGGTTAAACTCCTGCATGGGGTGTAGAGCCTTACCACGATAGATGTTAATTGAAGGTTATTTATTAAGAAAACTGCTGGAAAACATTGCAAAAGGTTTTACTATAAGTTAAATGTTCAGTAAAGGCTGTTTATTATGCACACTACTGGAAAACAACCGAAAAGGTCTATTTTCCAAACTTTACTGTAGGTTAGATGTTCATTGAAGGTTATTTATTATGAAAACTACTGGAAAACTATTCGCTAAGTTAAATTTACACTGAAGATAGTGTTAAGTAGGGCCTGAAAACCACTACTAAGTGCACCCTGTGTTAGATATTAAATGAAGGATATTGACACAAAATCCGAGGAAAATCTGTTTATCTGCATGGCCGGTAAAATTTTAATAATATACTTTACATTAAGGAGCTATTTTTCTAATTGTAGGGTACGTTTTATGTAATTAACGGATGTTTTTAATGAGAACTGTTAGAAATTACTAAAGAGGGTGTATTCCCAAAATTCTAGACTAGGTTAAACTTTAATTGAAGGTTATATTTACATAATGAGAACTGCCAAACATTACGGTGGATCCATTTTAAATGTTTGAGTTAGGTGAAATGATAATTAGAGGTGGTTCTGAAATTGAACCGGTGGAAAATATTGCACAAGGCCTATATTCTAAGCACTACGCTCAGTTAGATTTTAATTGAAGGATGTTTTTAGTAAGAAATAGACTGAACGAAGGTCAATTTTCTACTATATACTGGGATAGCTATTAGAAGAAAAATGCAAAGAAGGGTCTGTTTTCAAAGTCTTCGCCAGGTTAGTTAAATTAAATGGTAATTGAGGCTTGTTTTTATTGATAATTAGTAAAATATACCGAGCGGAGTCCATTTTCCAACTCTATGCAGAGATGTTCATTGAATGTTGTGTTTAATGAGAACTGGCTGAAAATTCTGAAGAATGAATATTTCCCATTTTTTAATGAGAACTGCTGAAATTGTGTAGGAAGATTTATTTTCCAAACCTAGACGTTCATTCAAGAAAGGTTTTAATGAAACCTGGTGTAAAATAATGAAAATGCTTCCTTTTCCCAAACTTGCTCTAAAATTCTAATTGATGATTGATTGTTTTTATTGCTAATTTCTGAAAAATGTTCATTTTCTGAAGTCGTAATTGGGTTAGATGGTCACTAATCAAAAATGCGAAGGTCGATCTTTTTCCCAAATCTACACCAGGTTAGTTAATAATTGAAGGTTTTTGTTAATGAAACTTGGCGGAATCCGTTTTCTAAACTGCTAATCAGTTGGGAATTGAAAATAGTTTTCAATGAACACTGCTGGAAAATGGTGAGGAAGGTCCAATTTTTAAGTCTGTGCCTTGTTAGTCGCTCGGTAGAGTTGTTGCTCATAAGAATTATCGAAAAATACTGAGAATGGTGCATTTATTTTTCAACTCTATGCAAGATGAGATATTTAGTGACGGTTCTGTTTAATAAGAACGTTACTGCAAAGGATCTCTTTTCCAATATTCGCACATTGCTAAATCAAGATTGTTTTTAATGAGAATTGCTTAAATTTCCCAAGAAGATTCATTTTCCAAGCCTCATACTAGGTTAGACGTTGATTGAAGATTAGTTTTAATGAAAACTGGCGGAAAATAATGTGGACGCTTTGCTTTTCATAGCTTGCGCTGAGTTAGGATGGTTGTTTATGAAAATTGTTGAAATATGCAGAGGAAGGTCCATTTTCTATAACCATTGCTGGGTTAGAAGGACCTTGTAGAAAAATACGGAGGTGGATTTGTTTCCTAACTCTACATCAGGTTAATAATAATTAAAGATCTTATTAATTAAATCTGACGAAATATGCTGATAAGGATCCGTTTTCTAATCTGTATGTCAGTTGGGGCTTGGTTGGTAATGAAAACTTGGTGAGAAAAGTCTAATTTTAAGTCTACCCCAAGTTTGATGCTCGGTACAGTTGTTTCTGATGACAATTATAGAAAAATACAGAGAATGGTGTATTTTCCAACTCTATGCAAGATTAGATAATCAGTGAAGGTTGTGTTTAATGAGAACTGATCGAAAAAACTGAAGAATGTATATTTCCCAACCTCTAACTTACGCTAGATATTAAATAATTGAAAGTTCTTTTGATGACAACTACTGAACGTTACTGGGAAGGATCTCTTTTCCTATCTTTGCACTAGCTTCGTTGGCAACTAAAGTTGTTTTTATAGGTATTGCTAAATCAAGATTGTTTTTAATAGGAATTGCTGAAATTTACCAAGAAGATTCGTTTTCCAAGCCCCATGCCAGGTTAGACGTTCATTGAAGATTAATTTTAATGAAAACTAGCGGAAAATAATGTGGATGCATAGTTTTTCAAAGCTTGCACTGCGTTAGAATGGTTGTTCAAGAAAATTGCTGGAATATGCAAAGGTTCATTTTCTATAATCGTTACTGGGTTAGGAAACCACCGGAATAAAATATGGAGGTGGATCTGTTTCCTAACTCTCTACACCGGGTTAATAATAATTACAGGTCTTATTAGTAAGATCTGGCGGAATATGCTGAGAATGATCCGTTTTCTAATCTCTCAGTCAGTTGGAGCTTGGTTGGTATTGAAAACTGCTGGTAAATGCTGAGTAAAAACTAATTTCAAGTCTGCGCCAAATTAGATGTTGTTTCTGATAAAAATTATCAACGAAAAATACAGAGAATGATATAATATTTTTCAGCATGCGTGCCACTATACTTGCTAATTAATGGAAGGGTCTTAAAGGGAACTGCCAAAAATATACTACAGAGTCTATTTCCCAACCCGAGTTGATAATGATAATTGTGATATAAAGGTTTCAATGAAACGTAGGGTGGGAATAGAGGGTATTTTACAACATCCTGGAGAGGTTAGAATTTAAAAATCCTTTGATGTAACAAGGAAAACGCCGTTATACCTTAACGGGTTTCGAAAAAAGGAAACTTTTTTGAGCCTAGCATGCCGAATTGAAGCTCTAATTAAGTGTTTCTGCAACAGATGTGCAAAGATTGAATATTAGGTTACGTTGTCAAAGAGTCAGTGCAAAAGGTGAAGCGGATTTCTCGGGTCTGCAGGACGGGGCACCGTTACGAAGAACGGTCCTTGGTCTCGGTCACTCGGCCTCGTCTTCAACGCCAAGCGGTAATATCTCTCGAGCAGACGTTAGCACCAGCGCCCATAACGCTTACGTTGTTATCACAATTTCGAAGTCGTCCCTGTTTCTATCAGTGAGCTTCAAAGACATCTGGGGTCGAATTCCTCTCTAATCAGAGACCAAAATAGACCAATATCGGCGCATTAAAAGTCTACATTCAATAGTTTTGTTGACGCTTCTTTTTACGCGATAACGGCGACATTTCCTCAAAGCGTAGAGTTTCGTGATATAACATTATATATAAAGTTTGTAATTTGTTTACAGCAGGAGTAATGCTCACTCATACATTGCATGATGGAATTTGCTATCTGTACACGCACGCACAGTCCAATGTACTTTGTAGTGGATGTCGTGGCGAACGAAAATAACCGTTTCGTAATCTTATCTGCTCTGAAAAAACTGTTGCAGAGCTTTGAGCCTTCTATCTTCCATAATTAATACGTGGTAATGAACTTCGTGCATTCTGTCAACATGTGGCTTAAAACCCACATATTGCCTTGAGCACTAAAAAATGTTTTACAGAGGTTAATTTAGAAAAGTTGTTCAGAACTATCTTATATATACATTTTTTTTTAATTTTTTTCTGTAACATTCGCGGAAATGATTAATCTAGTAGTTTGTAAACACACCAGTTGTTATTATTTTAAGCATTTTACCAGATTTTCTTGGAAAGCAACAGCAACAACGATAAGGTGATTAAGACAGTATGAACTTCAACCCAAAAAATATCATAATAAAATGTGTCGTATTATTGTGATAAATGATAACATACTGCAGCCACACGGACTACATTTGAATGGCATAAGCAACAAACGTGATAAGAAGGTTGTGGCTGATAAAAATAGTAATGCTAATTAATTTTGAATGAGAGACGTTAAATACTATCTACGTTTTAAGCAGTTTTGTCTTGGTTTTGTTGAAAAAATTTAACTTTTAACTCATTTACATGAACAATGAAAAGCCGAGTGGGAGAGATATCTTAATTCTTTTTAAATATCTGAAAGATGATTCCATTTGTTACTAAAATTAAAGGCTTTTTGGTAGAAAAGTATTAAGGAATAATTTTCTTGAGTGTAAATTTCGTAGTAAACATTTAACTTTTAACTTTCTTCCGGGAATAGGAAAAAGAAAGGGGGGGGGGGGGGTTCGTGAAGGGGGGGTATTTTTAAAATGTATTTGAAAGGTGATTCCATTTGTTACTCAAATTAGAGGCTTCCTGGTAAAATGTTGAGCAACAATTTTCTAGAGTGTGAAGTATGCTAGTGATTCTAAGTACTACCACTAATATCTTCTTTTTTCAGCAGTTTTATCTTGATTTTGTTGTAAAAATTTAACTTTTTGACTCATTTCCACGAACAAGGACAAAATGGGTGGGAGCAGGAAGATGGTACTTTCTTTAAATATCAGAAAGATGATTCGATTTGTTAGTAAAATTAAAGGCTTCCCGGTGAAACAGTATTGAGCAATAATTCTCTTGAATGTGATTTTAGTTTTAAACATTTAGCTTTTAACGCTTTTTGACGTTGATATGGTATTTTTAAAAGATACCCGGAAGATGGTTCGATTTGCTATTAAAATTAAAGGCTTCCTGGTAAAATCTCGAGGAATAATTTTCTTGAGTGTGAAGTGTGCTAGTAGTTCTAGGTACTACCACTAATATCTTCTTTTTTCAGCAGTTTTATATTGATTTTGTTGTAAACATTGAACTTTTTAACTCTTTTCTACGCATAGAGCATGGATGGGAGAAGGAAGATGGTACTTTCTTTAAATACCAGAAAGACGATTCCAATTTTTACTAAAATTAAAGGCTTCCCGGTGAAACAGTATTGAGCAATAATTTTCTTGAGTGCGAATTTTGATGTAAACCTTTAAGTCTTAACTCTTTTCCACAAATAGGAAAAAGATGGGGCGAGATGGTATTTTTAAAAAATATCTGAAAGAGGATGCCATTTGTTACTAAAAATGAAAGGCTTCTTGGTAACACCGTATTGAGGAATAGTTTCTTTGAGTACCAAGTACATATATAAGTACATACTTCTAAGTACTACTGTCTATTAGTAGTACTACAAAGTAAGTATGTACTTTACGCTATAAAATATTATTGTATGTTCTAAACATAGAATATGTTTTTCCTTGGCAATATTTATGTTGTGAAATAAAACAGTTGTATATTTTTTTATTGTATCGTGCTGTGTGTTATCTAACATTTCCATAACAGTTGTAATTCACGTGTGTGTATTTCAGCGTCATCTACTGGGCACAAATACGGATTATTTATTCTCGAAAATATTTTTCATCGGTGACCATTTTTTTCATACTACACAAATAAATTTTTTATTTAAAATTTCTTTATGTGTTCCCACTTTACTTTTCTTTCAGTTCTAAAATATATTTTTTATTGAACTTCTCCTCTAAAATTGTATTCACTAAACCTATTTAGTTTTAGCTGCTTCAAAGAGGGTTGTAAATTACAAAATGATAATAATAAAAACTTACAATTAAATCAGCATTATTGTGAGTTATAAAATAATATGTATAACATATTTTATGTCTGTCTTAAAAAAACGAATTGGGAAAATAATATTAAAAAGTATATATTTTAACTTGTATAGTTTTTATAAGAATGAAAATCTGAACATCGCAAGATCTTCTTCATCTTCTCCTTCTCTATAAGCTAATAGCTTGTTTTACTCCAGCACATCTTTCCATCTCTTTCTTGGTCTACCCGGTGATCTTCTACCCCTAGGTGATAGGTCTCGAGCTTTCTTCACTATTCTGGTATCGTCCATCCTTGATATATGGCTATTCCATTCTGATCTTCTTTTCTCGACCCACTCCTCGATCTTTTGTATTTCGCACCTTCGTCTGATTTCCTCGCTTCGTATGTGATCTCGTTTTGTTACGCCCTTTATTTTTCGCAGTATCTTCATCTCAGTTGTCTCCAGTATTTGTTTGGTCTTTATTGTGTCTGGTCTTGTCTCCGCGGCATAAGTCATGATCGGTCTTATGACTGATTTGTATATCCTGACTTTAGATTCGTTCCTTAGATGTTTATTATGCCATATTGTGTTATTCAAGCAGGCTGATATTTTTGTTCCTTTCTGGGCCTGGTGTTCTACCTCTCTTGCCAATACTCCATTGCTTGTGATCTTGATCCCTAAATACTGTATTGACATCACCCCATAATATAACTATATATAATAATTATACAACTAAGCGTTTTCTACCCACTTGTCATTCTCCACACCTCACACTCATATGGGTGGTTTTCTTCAAAGTCTCTTTCCATCATCGACTTTCCGTCTCCTTCATTTTATTATTTTCGTGGCGGAAATTCTCATTCTGGCTTGGTGGCGTCCATGCGAAAAGTCGTTTTGGCCATCTAGATTTACCCAAACATAGCAAACGGCCAAAGTATTTCAAACTCTTCATATTTATTCTTTCTATATCGGTCTCAGTTGCTGCCATTGTTTCTAATCTCTTCATTTTAACACTTTTTCTTCTGGTTGCTCTGGAATCCTTTCGTAGATAGTCAATTTAAATTGCTATTAACTTTAGATCTCTAGCACAATGCTATTTCTACGAGTCTTTCCCGAGAAATGTACTGTATAGTATTGGAACCGATCTAGAAACGGTAGATTGTTAATAGTAGTTGGACGAGTGTGGCTTAAGAAAACATATACCTTCTCGACCAATTTAAAAGCAACATGACAATTACTAAGCGTTGTGAATGTATAGCCAGGCGTTAGTGTTAAGCCTTAACAGCAAAATATTAAATATAAATGGAAGTTTATGAACACATGGATTTCTAATGATCTATTAAGATTTCCTACTTCAAAACCAACACATTTATTCAAAATTTAAAGTAATTAAAGGATTAATAAAGACTTTTTTAAATATTTCAATGGATTGTTTGAAGTAACGTCGGTTTTGATTTGCCTTGATATCAAAATCATACTGTGTCTATCTACAGTGCCTTCTCACTAATCTGCTATTGCGAAAACCTACGAGCACATGCTGGAAAGATCCCTTCTGAGAACAATTCACAAATAGCATTGTTTCTGTCTTATCGTTCAAAGTCTTAACTTATCAAAAACTAAACAAGCATCTTTTATAATAATAGATATTATTGTGAACGTCGTGAACCTATTTGCAAAGGATTGTCGGAAAGAAATAGATAAGGAATTAAAACTAAATCCTCAAGTTTCATGCACGGCTCATCATCTAAGGTTATAGCACAATTATGGAACTTCCCTGACTTCCCAACACCATTCTGAACTTCGATTTGAGTACGTTGAAAGCTCGGAGTTTAAGTACTTGTACTGGTAATAAAATCCGAAATAGAAACCTTCATTATGCTGTTCCTAACTACCTATGCAAGATCACGAGATAGGCAGGCATGTTGGGTAAAGGTAAGGTTAAGAACCATCGTGATATGTCCAAGGAAAGTTCGTTAACATCTAATCGCTGTAAACAAATTGCTAATTAGTGTGTACAGTATATTTACGTTATTGCCACTATTCGCTTACAGCACTTTTTATATGCAGCAGGAGCAGGTAATGCAGTTTGAAATATATGCTATTCAGTTTATGCAAATTAATATATAGTATGCGTTGAAAAGCCTTACATCAAGTATATGTAAGTACATTTACATATTCTTCTGCAAAACCACATTGCTATTCCTTTCCTTTCAATTTTTTTTTTCAAGTACACCTAGCGTAAAAATAAATGGAGCTAAAAATTTGCTTGATAACATACCGAGACGCAAGGACATCAGACCTCCTTCCCCCTCCATTGGTTTTGTATTAATAATTATCTGTATGTAGTCAATAATCTAAACGTATATCAAGGGATGTAAACAGATACTAATTTTCACTGAAGGCTTCTGTATATTATAATTAATTTGAAAGACATAACATATAGAGGAGTTCAAAGCAAAAATAAATGTTAAGAATAACCCCGAGGAGATTTAAACTAGGCTGTTTCAGATTGAAAATCCAAAATTGTAATCATTAGACCATTCAGATTTACGCCATCCGCCCCCGATAAAGCCATAAATGCACCGTAGTACCAAGCGAACGGTATAATGATTTAACACACAGAACGACAATATCTATTCAAATAAATTGTAACATTCAAAGGATTTCGTTTAAAATAAGTAATCAAAATTTTCGACGCAGTCGAATTAGTATATGTTCATATATTTTTAGGTAGGTGTATATTAATCACTTTGAAGTTTATTTGTTTCAATTGCTGCAACTTCTTGGTGGGCATGCATGCACAACTCCTCTTCCAATCCAATTTCCTCCAAATACATTGCATAAGTAATCCGTAACAGTGAGCAGGATTGCAACATGTTGGTAGCAAAGTTTTTGTCATACATTAAGTTCCACGTCTTTCTACAACCTGAGTAAAATGGTTTCCAGAAAATCCAAATAATGTTGTTCTGTTAAATGTTCACGGAAAAAGTGTGATCCAATAATATGGTTACCTACTATGACAAACATTTACAGAAAAAACTTTTTGAAAAGTGACACGTATCCAGTGCGCATTTTCTTGTGCTTAAAAATGCGAGTTATGCCTATTCAGATCACCATTGCTTGAGAAATTTGCCTCATAGCTAACAATACACGTCTTAAAAAAGATTTATCTAAAAGAGGTTGACTCTGAAAGAAATTACACAACTGTAATCTTTTCTTGGGGGCCATTCATCCATTTGCTAAACGAAAGTAAAGTGATAGGGATGAAATTGCTATTAGAATGTTTCTAAGTGAAGTTGTACTAATACCCACCTTGACATACATGGGGTTTCTCATTTACTGCTTCTAAGAGTGTAAGTTGATTTTACATGTTGGTAATGATTCTGGGCCTGCAACTTATGAAATTAACAAATATACCTTTGTGTCATGTTTCAAGGCGTCTTTGTATTTTTCCGGCGGTGGTCTCGTAGTTCGATAGCGCCTGATATATAAATTCAGGTATGCATCCGCATTTCCGTGGCATTCGCTAAAAATAAGTAAGAAATCTCTTTTCTAATTACTTGAAAACAATTTTTGTCAAAACTAGGCAATATCGATCTAACTTAAATAGATTAAAGAACTAGCGAATCTGATTATCAATGTATGTTGGTTGCGCCAACGTCTTTCAAGGGGGAACATCTTAGCTGACCCACCCTGTGTATATTTTACTTTGTGTGTATCTTATTATAAGACATAAAAATTTTGACCACAAAAATTATTCATTCGTCCTTTAGTTAATTATTATGAAACATTTTTACGAACTTGCGTGAATTCATTCAAATTAACTAAAAAGAAATTTTTTCACTAATAGAAAATTGTTATATATTATTATATTTTTTTTCGTGGTTTGTTATGGGCCTGAAGTAATCAAAAATGTTATTTTTAATAAAACAATGGTTACTGTTACCTTGAAATTATAATTAATTACATCGGTATTCAATCACTTGATGATGTTTACTACAGATATGTAAGCGAATCTGATTATACGTGTTGTTAAAATCCAAATTTGATAAACAAGACAACTTTTAATGGCACAATACAATTAGTAGATTTTAGCATAAATATTATCTCTGTTCATACTAGCAATAAATCAAATAATTTATGGAATAATTCGAATACATCGAATAACAATATTAAAATAACACTCAATTAAATTATTTCAATACTCGAATATCCAATTATTTTAGTAAAATATTTTTCTTACAAAATCGATGACTGAAAAATCATTATTGTCAAATTTGGTCCTCTCCAACAGGCCAAACAGTTTAAGACTTAAAAACAATTTTTAGAAATAATGGTATATTTAAATTAATTTTATGTAAGTTATAGGATTCTAGTTCCATTGTTGATATATTGATGGGATATTCCGTAAGTCCAATTTAATTACTAATGTGATATATAATAGATCCTACTCTGTCTCAGTTAGGCTTCCGCGTTGGTATCGGTAATAAGTCATTATTCGGATTTTTATTCTGCAAAATATGAGACACACTGTATAAAAGTTTGCCCATGTTTGTTGGTAGACCCTGTTGAAACTAATAAAGTAATTCAAATTTGATGATTTGTTGAGGTTTGGTTCTTTAGGATATTTGTCCACTGAAACATAATTCGTCGTGTTATACAGGGTGATCCTTATTTGCGAATTGCATAATTTGTCTAAATTATTCCATTGTTGGTTGATCGTTGGGACATCCCATATAAGTCGTGTTATGAATTAGTTCCTACTCTGTTAAAGCTAGTATTTCCGCTTTGGTGTCGGTGATAAGTCGATATTCGGACTTTTATTCAACAAAAGATAGACACACTGTACTAAATTTTGCCTACATTTGTTGCTAAATGTCGCTGTAGCTAATATAGCCGATTCTAATGTGATAATTTGTTGATGTTTGATCTTTTATGTTATTCGTCCATTGAAACAACCCGTCGTGTTATACAGGGTGATCCATATTTGCAGATTGCTTAATCTTTCTAAATTATTTCATTATGGCTCCATCTATGTGACATCCTGCATAAGGGTAATTTAAACACAAACGTGATATGTAGTAGTTCCTACTCTGTCAGTGTTGGGGTTGCCGCTTTTGTATCGGTAATAAATTATTCGGATTTTTATTCAGCAAGATATGAGACACACTGTATAAAAATTTACCTAAACTTGTACCTAAATAGATGCAGCTATAACTACTAAACCAAACGGTAATTTAATAATTTGTTGATGTTTGGTCTTTTATGTTATTCTTCCATTGAAACATATCCCGGCGTGTTATACAGAGTGATTCATATTTGCAGATTGCTTAATTTTTCTAATTTATTCCATTGTTGGTAGATGTTTGGGTCATCCCGTATAAGTCCAATTCAAATGCAAGCTTGATATGTAATAGTTCCGCTCTATCAGAGTTTGGATTTCCGCTTTGGTATCGGTAATAAATCGTTATTCAGATTGTTATTCAGCTAAATGTGAAATTTTGCCTAAATTTGTAGCTGTACTAACATTGCTATAGTTAATAAGGCAGATTTGATTTAATTATTTTTTGATGTTTGGCTTTTTAGAAAACTATCCCCTTGAAATTCATTGGCCTATTATACAGAGTGATCTCTATTTGCAAATTACATAAATTGTCTAAATTATTCCATTGCTGGTAGATCGATGGTACGGGGACAACGCGTATGCAAGCGTGATATGTAGTAGTTCCTACTCTGTGTCACAGAGTTCGGATATCCGCTTTGGTATCGGTAATAAATCGTTATTCGGATTGTTATTCAACTAAATGAGAAATGTTTCTTAAATTTGCAGCTGTGCCCTCCTGTAATTAATAAAACAGATCTCATTTGATTATTTGTTCATTTTTGGTATTTTAAGTTATTTGCTTACTGAAATATAAAGTGACCAATTATACAGGGCGATCGCTATTTGCGAATTGCCTAATTTATCTAAATTGTTCCATTGTGGGTAGATCGATGGGACTGGGACATCCCGTATGCAAGCGTGATATGTAATAGTTCTTACTCTGTGCCAGAGTTCGAATTTCCGCTTTGGTATCGGTAATATATCGTTATTCAGATTGTTATTCAGCTAAATCTGAAATTTTGCCTAAATTTGTAGCTGTACTAACATTGCTATAATTAATAAGGCACATCTCATTTAATTATTTTTTTATGTTTGGCTTTTTAGAAAACTCATCATTGGCCTATTATACAGAGTGATCCCTATTTGCAAATTACATAATTTGTCTAAATTATTCCATTGCTGGTAGATCGATGGGATGGGACAACGCGTGTGCAAGCGTGATATGTAGTAGTTCCTACTCACAGAGTTCGGATTTCCGCTTTGGTATCGGTAATATGTCGTTATTCGGATTGTTATTCAACTAAATCTGAAATTTTGCCTAAATTTGCAACAATACCTTGCTGTAATTAATAAAACAAATCTCGTGTGATTATTTGTTTGTTTTTCGTATTTTAAGTTATTTGCCTATTGAAACATAATTTGGCCAATTATACAGGGCGATCCCTATTTGCGAATTGCATAATTTGTCTAAATTATTCCATTGTTGGTAGATCGATGGGACTGGGGCATCCGGTATGCAAACGTGATATGTAATAGTTCATACTCTGTGTCAGAGTTGCAATTTCCGCTTTGGTATCGTTATTATGTCGTTATTCGGACTGTTATTCAGCTAAATCTGAAATTTTGACCAAATTTGCAGCATGCTGTAATTAATAAAACAGATTTCATTTAATTATTTGTTCATTTTTGGTATTTTAAGTTATTCATAATTGAAACATAATTCGGCCAATTGTAAAGGGCGATCCCTATTTGCGAATTGCATAATTTGTCTAAATTATTCCGTTGTTGGTAGATCGATGGGTCTGCGATATCCCGTATGTAAGCGTGATATGTAATAGTTCCTGCTCTGGGTCAGAGTTCGTAATACGTTGTTATTGTTAATGATATTCGACAAAATGTGAGACACGCTGTATAAAATTTTGCCTAAATTTCTAGCTTACCCTGCTGTAAATAATAAAGCCAATTCTAATTATACAGTGTGTTGCTGTTTAATGTTTTATGCTGTTCGTCGATTGAAACATAACTGTACATGTACGGGCTGATCTATAGTTGTAGAGTTACGTAATTTTTATAAAATGGTCTGTTATTGGCAGATTGTTGTGACATCCCGTATAAGTCTAATAAGTACATGCAAGGTTTCTACTCTAATAGTTACGATTTACCCTCTAGTATTTATAATAAGTTGTAGCAGGGATAATCCAATTTTTACCATGATGGTATGTTTGCTCCAACTTGTATAGGAGACAATTCCATATTTACATTTGGTCTGGAATCTAGTCTAGACCGATAGTACAACTAGACAATTCAAGTTCTCTCTACATTTCAGAATTTACCCACTCACTTTCTTCTAAGTAGGTGTTAATTTTAACGATTAGGTTTTCGGTCACGTTTCCTTTCCTAATGATTGTAACAGCTAAGTGGAGCGGAGTAGCTACCAATTTGCAGGTATGCCCATGCTATGTGACGTCACGTGTGGGATCCGGGTTGAACTTCGCGGCATCGGCGCATAAATTAGCATGCCAAATAATAGAATCATCACAGTCATTAGTATTCGTTTATACTTTAATAATAGACAGCGCATAAATTTCAACAAAATTAAGCCATCAGATGTGCTACGTAGGAGACGCAATATGAATAAACTTTTGGGCCTAGTAACTCGATACTGATTATTATTTAATTACAATTAACCCAGTTGTTGAAGCCTCGATCAAAAGGAATATTGTGTTTTATTGGTGTTTTTACAACACGTAAGCGTGGCTGGATATCACCTGACAGCTCGAAATTAAACTGCGGCAGTATTGTTTATGTATTATTCAGCTTTATCAAACACGAGCTACACAAATGATTAGAAGGCTGGAATATTCCGTTTTCTCATCCGCTTCGCTGTCCGGCCGCTACGTCATCGAATGTAGAATGTTTGTTTAATACAATCTGTTGAGGCTTATCACCTCCTTATCACGCTATTTTTGGGCCGATCCGTTATGTACTTTTTTTTCTGAAAAGCTGGTCATACGAATATTTCCCATCACGTGCGCTGGCCGCATAAACATGATAAAAAGTTTAATTATATATCTTATCGCCGCTGTATACATACTGCTATCGGCCACATTTAGGGCGTTGTAAACTGTAAGTTTTAAACTTTGAGGACTATAAAAACATGTGATAAAAGGAAATAGCAGCTCCATGTTTGTTAATCATCCTTATCGTTATCAGCTTGTTTTTCGTCTGGCACATATTTGGGTTTATTGAAAACACAGTTTTTTAAGGCGCAGTATTACATAAGAGTACAACAATATTATTTACTGGTTTCAAAGTTTAGGATGCTGTCAGATAAAGTTTAATGGAACTTTTGGTTTCTTTGTTGTCCTCGCTACTAATGTTGATTTTATGTAAATCTGTAGTTATCATCTTTTATTTTTATTCTATGATTTGTCAAGTTCACCCAAACACTCGGTACTACATATAGTTTTAATAACGTTGTCATGGCGTTTTCGTTAAAAACAACGTGACGCCACGATTCTTCCCTTCTTATTCACATACCTTCTGCACCATTCTTATTTGATCGTTATATTATCGCTAGGTCACTAAGAGATAAAACTCTCGAAAAAAGGGGAGATTGCTTACACCCAATAACACGATAAAAATAACGCGAACCTATGCATAAAGCTTTGAAAAATGCCCTTACCACCATGATATTTTAAGCACCTAAATTCGAATTTCGGTAACTAACTTGTCTTCTTCGGTAAGAACTGATAAACTTCGGCTATCTAAAGTAACTTGGCAATCCAGTATTGATTTGGATTTAAAGGTCTATGAGCCAAAAAGTGAAAGGCTTCTATTTTTTGTTGAAAACAATGATTTGAGTCATTGATAGTAAATTTGATTCCATTGGATTCTTTCCATTAAATCCAAAGCGATATCGGTACATCAAAAATATTGCTTCCTACAATGGTTTCTCTCCAGGCAGTACTGATAACATTCCGTTCCATCTCTTAACCATAAAGCCTTCATAAAATATACCAACAAATGAATTCCAAAATTGTATTTTGTTCGAATACCAACATTTGGAGCTAGTTAGGAAACCCCAAAGATAAAGTGAAAAGTTTGAATAAGTGGGGATTTACGAAATCGAGTGTTCGCACTGCAATCGAAAATACATTGGGCAAACGAAACGTAATGTTACGACTAGGTTTAAAGAACTTGTAGCTCATTTCAAAAATCACAGGTCTGACAAATCAAGTGCTGCCTTGCCCACCATAGTTACGAGACAAGACATGGTAGAGAAGATCTAAAATTGTAAAAGGGAGTGTCTTTACCAAAAGAATTAAAATACTGTGAGAGCATTAATTGTTTTTCAAATAGGGGGATGTTTTAAATTCAGATAATCCGCGAATACCTAACGCAGAACGGTTAAGCCTTTGTTTGTTAGTAAATTAACATTGTACTTCCACTGTTCATTTGGTGAAGAAATTATCTCCGGGCTAAAGCTTCTTCAAAGCTTTACATACTTGAACCGTCGCCTCTATCCGATCTTATTAACTTGTGCAGGTAAACAGCCAGAAGAACTCTTATTACAGATACCGTAGGTGTAGCAAAAGTGTGGATTTGGTGAAATATTGATTTTAGATTTAAGAAAAAAGCTACTTTTTTAAATCTGTCTCTTCGTGGATGTACTTGTATGTACAGTCGAACCTCGACAAATCAAAATTGATGGGAAATCAAAAATAATTTGAGTTATCAAAAGTAGTTCGAAAATTACATACATATTTAATCTTTAGTATATTGCAAGAACGAAAAATACGTGCTGTTCGATATCTACAACGATTGCTATACTAAACTATTTAAGTTCAATTGACATACCGGCGCCGAAATTGGAAATGGTCATTGATTGGAAGACTGCCATAAATGGAGGAAAAACCTGTAATTATACATATAGTTATAGAAATATTTACTAATAGCAAACCTAGTCTAGGGAATTATAAAAAGCACTGACTTATCAAAAAATTCGACTTACTGATATTCGAGACATTGATATAAAAATATGAACACTGGAATAGGCATTTTGTCAGGAAACAGCTTCTAGTTCGAGTAAGAACAAAATTTAAAATATAGAGGTTCAAGTTAGCAAGGTTCGACTGCACATGCATGCATGTGGTTATCGGTATACACGCAACAGCTTTTGCGATTTGAATGAAATTTTAAATATGTATAGAGTTTGTCGCAAAATCGAATCTGGATATTTTCAAGTAATATTTTATGTAGACTCGTAGTACAAATCGGATGATTTTTTGTTGAACTCTCTAGCTTCAAAAGTAACGCCCCTTTACATACATGATGTTTTGATAATTTACAATTTAAGGCTGATTTACTTAAAAACCGTTAATCCGATTGAATTAAAACTTAAGTTAGTAAATAGCCTGTAGAATTTAATTGTGCATACTATTTTTGACAATGAACCAACTGTAAAAGTGGACACTTCCAAAACGTCTGACAATTTTGGAAAATAATTGTCGGGATTCTTCAATTTCTTGACATGATATTGTACCAAAGCAAACATTATTGGCGCCCAACGTGGGGCCAAAATACAAAGGGGGCTATTAACAAAATGTTTTATTAGTTAATAAAGGGTGGTATTTCATAACAGTATATTGTCCGCCAATATATACCATTAAAAAGCAAGACTATTCCTCCTTTTTAAAAAGTCTTAGAGGTATTTACGGTATTTTAGCCCTTTTTAATTTAATCGTTGTCAAATATTTTCAAGTAAACTGTAAAAATGGCTAAACATTTTAATTGTTTTTCTATGGAAAAATATCTAAAAGACATGAAAAAAACTATTGTTTATTGTTAGTCAAAACTTGTCTGTAATAGAACTTCCATATTTATTAAATTTGACCTATAATATGCTTACTTTTGAAACAAAAATATACAGCGTTTGCATCATTGTAACGCTATTTTTAGATACGTTTAGAATACAGAATAAGATAAATAAAAGTTAACATTCTGATTATTACAGCAGCTATCCGAATTCACATCGTTTGAGGTTTGCACACAGTATTTTTTCCAAGCTCTCTTTTTTTCGAATGGTTTGTCTTTTATGAGACGTAGCGATATCCTCTCCTATGCCTGCGTTGCGCGTATTAAAGTACCACAGACACAAGGGCGTATCCAGAGGAGGGCAAGGGGACAGCTGCCCCCCTTCCAAGGTGGAAAGAATTAAAAATTAAACAGATAAAATTTATGAAATATTGATCAATAGGTTGCTTGTTGGAATATCAAAATTTTGAAAGAAACCAATTGCGAAATAGAGACCCTCGCGCCATCTGTTAAAAGTCATAAGAACTACCACCTGTACGTATATTATACACGTACAGGTTGTTAATACATTTCCATCCGAGTAACACGAGAAATGTTTCATTGGAGGAATATAATGAAAGTACTTCATCTTGTGCAACTTTTTACAATTTGGAATGCATCGAAGGAGAAAGGGAATTGTGGTTCAAAATGTGGAATGAGGTAAAAGAAGCGCCAGATATCATAGAGGTTTTAAAAAAGAGCGAATTGTTTTTTCAAACTATTAGAAAGGCACTACTGATTTTACTTTCACAGCCCTGTACAACAAGCACTATAGAGAGTTCATTCAACTTCTCTTTTTCTGTGACTCTGTGTGTTATTTCATACCCCCCCCATGGACCCCCTTCCCCGAAGTTGGATTCAGAAAACTGCCCCCCTTCCGTATTGAGCTGAATACGCCCTTGCACAGACATAGAGGTCCTACAGCTTAACTTAGGCACCGAATTACAGGAAGTGTATACACTCCTAGAGAAGACTTACTGGGAAAAATACCTCGCTGTTCTGCTTTTGCCTTGCGAGGATGAACGGCCGTTAAAAGTTCGACGTTCTGATGCTCAGAATTGAACCCCAGAGCTTCAGCGTAGAATATTTGCATGTACCTATGTTTCAACTGAACTAGTATAGAGATTTTTATTGCAAGTGTAGGAAAATCCATGCGAAATGTTTCTACAAATTTTTAGAAAAATAAGAACTGCGGAATCCAAACAAACATTTTGGCAGCCGCTGTTTGTTTTAGTTGTATGTCCATAGATATCACCATCCACACAGTACGATGATGATTCAGATCAGAAGCCAGCTATTAAATAATTTACGTTCTTAATTCATATCTCTCGAGCGAGTTTATTTATTCCAGACCTTTTCCAGAGTAGCAGACGTTTAGTTTAAGGGTGGGCGCGAGTCAAAAATGTTGGCTAAGTATGCGGCGTGTAGGATTTTTGTTACATTATCACCTACCCACTGTGTGCAGACTTAAACAAAAAGACTGAGTTATGGTTCAGAAACCTGTCATGTAAATTGAAAACCTGCCTTTTGCTTTTTATGTAACGTAATTACAATGCAGGGACTTTCGTTTTGTATCGAATCTTCAAAATTGGCCATTTCTCTTAATTCGGGATATTACATTGCAATCGTTGTCGTAAGTCTGGTTTTTTAAAATAAAATAAAGCAGCAATTCCAAATATTCTTGGTGTAAAGTAGCGTTAATTGCGTTTACCTGTTGGTATTTATAAATCTTGCTCTATATAGCACTGTTGTTGATATTTAAGCACATGGCATTCACTGTAAAGGTTGATCAATTATCTTTTTGCAAACAAGGTTTATTGACATTTTAAATGGAAAATATAAATCATAAATTACGATTGCTTTTATGTTTTAAACATGCAGATTTAATTGTTGTCCGTTATGATTATTTTTTAAAATGTATTTGTTTAAATTATTGTTGCCAGATGCAAGCAGAAATAAATTACATGTACAAGATCTTGGTGATAATGAAAGGGCTAATGTAATTGTATACGAAACATAGCGTATCACTAACAAGAGACATATGAAACAATTTGATATTATACCTATAAATATTTAAAAATTGCTAAAATTACCACGTATGTGGTAGGTTGTTTACCATTGAGTTATCAATATAAGTAGACTTTATATTCTGCTACGTGTATATTAATATATGTATTGCTACTAGCATAAGCAAATAATTATTTTAACGCCTTCTTTATAATACAGTTTTAAATAAATTGTCATTGTATAACCAGTTGGACGCAGTCATTTGAACGTAGAGATGTTAAAACAGGGACGTTTGAGCTTACAAACGTTTGAACGAGGGAAGTTTGGATCGCTGGGATGTTTATCCTCAAACACTTTTAAACGCTGAAACTTTTAAGGAGGCACAAACTTTCAAACTCGGGGACTTCTGAATACCAGGACGTTTACGCTCACCGACTTTTAAATGGTAAGATTTTTGAACGCGGGACGTTCAGACGCAAAGACTTTTAAACACGGATGCGTTTTAATGCAAAATCGTTTAAACGCAGGGACATTTAAACACAACCACTTTTGGACACGCATGCACTTTTAATTGCTGAAACTTTTCACCACAGGGACTTACACGCAAGTACATTTAAACACTGGAAGTTTTAACGTAGGGCCTTTTAACGCGGGGATGTTTAGACTCTAGGACGTTTACACGAAGGAAGGTTTAAACGTTACACTTTTGAACGCACATTCTTTTGGCCCTGGACGTTTGCTTTTAAACGATGGAATTTGTAAACATCGAAAATTTAAAGGTGAAGATGTTTGAAGACAGGAACGTTTGCCTAAGGAAACATTTAAATGTTGGAACTTTCGAATGCCACTTTTGTAACCAGGGACATTCGTACGAAGCAACTTTTAAACTTTAGGACTTTTGAAGAGAGACCAACCTATTAGGGACGTTTGCACGTAGGGCCGTTTAAACGATAAAATTTCTAAATGTGTGGACTTTTGAACGTAAGTAAATTTGCAGGAAGAAAGTTTTAAATGTTGTGATTTTTAAACGCAAGAAAGTTTGCAGGAAGGAAGTTTTAAACGTTCTGACTTTTGAACGCAGATTTTTTGAACCCGGAAGCGTTTGGGCATAAGGTGTTTGTTTAAACGCTGGAATTTTGAAACCCAAAGAGGTTTGCAGGAAGGAAGTTTTAATTTTGGATCTTTTGAATTAGAGGACGTTGCGTAAAGGACCTTTTAAACATTAGGACTTCTCATTGCCACGGCGTTTAGAGCCAGCGACATTTACACGAAAACAACTTATGAACATTGGGACTTTGGATCGTAAGACTCTTGAACCTAAGGCTTTTACAAGGAGGGACATTTAAACTTTGCTAGTTTTTAACGTAGGGCCTTTGAATGCATGAATGTTTAAGCCCGGGGACGTTTGTACGAAAAGAGTTAAACGTAGAGACATTTAGTCTGGGGACTGGTACACTTCTAAACACTGAGATGATTGAACATTGGTACTTTTGAACGTAGGTTCCTTGAACCCGTGGACGTTTGGGTATAGGGCGTTTAAAGGGCAGGATTTTAGAACATGGGAAATTTTGAACACAAGAACGTTTGAAGCAGGGTACGTATGCACCAAGAAAGTTTTAAATGTTGGGACTTTTGACTGCCACGTCGGTTGTAGCCAAGGATATTTGTAGGATGCAACTTTTTAAGTTTAGGAAATTGAACCAGCGACCTTTGAACCCGGGGTTTTACTCGCAGTGATATTTCAAGTCTGCGAGTTTTTAACGTGGAACCTTTGAACGCATGAATGTTTGAACCCAGGGACGTTTGTACCAAAAGAGTTTTAATCGTGGAGACGTTTCCACATAAAAACTTTTTAATTGCTGGGATTATTGAATGTAGGGACTTTTGAACGCTTGGGAAATTTAAAACACAAGGACATTTGAAACCGGGAACGTTTGAACAAAGAAACTTTTAATCGTTGATATGCACGACGAGAATTGTAAACGTAGAGACTTTTCCACCTTACGACATTTACACATAGGAACCTTTGAACTTTTGAATGTAAGGACTTTCGAATTGAGGAATATTGACACAAAGATGGATTTAAGCGTTCTAACTTTTGAACGTAGATTCTTTAAAACCCGCGACGTTTGGGTAAAGGGCGTTTAAACGGTAGGGATTTTGAACCCTTATGACGTTTGAAGACGGCGACCTTTGTACGAAGGGACTCTTGAACGCAAGTAAGTTTGCAGGAAAAGAATTTGAAGCCTTTTGACTTTTAAACGTAGATTTTTAAACCCGGGTATATTTGGATGCAGGCCGTTTAAACGTTGGGATTTCTGAAGGTAGGGATTTTGATTAAGACGTTTAAAGACAACAATGTTTGCACAAAGGGATTTGTAAACACAGGGAAGTTTGCAGGAAAAGAGTTTTAAGTGTTCGAACTTTTGAACGCAGATTCCTTGAACCCGGGGTCATTTGACTACAGGGTGACGGTGGGATTTCTGAACGTAGGGATTTTTAACGCTTAGAACGCTTGAAGGCGGCGACGTTTGCGCGAAGAGACTTTTAAACGCTGGAAAGTTTGCAGGAATAGAGATTTAAGCGTCCTGACTTTGAACGTAGATTTTTAAACCCGGGGACATTTGGGAACAGGTCGATTAAATTGTGGACTTTCAGAACGTAGGGATTTTGGGCGCTTAGGAAGTTTAAAGATGGCGACGTTTGCACCAAGGGACTTTTAAACACAGAAAAGGAGTTTTAAACGTTCTAACTTTTGAAAGCAGATTCTTTGAACACAGGGACATTTGCGTAGGTACATGGTTTAAACGGTTGGGATATCTAAACCTAGGAATTTTGAACAGTTAAAACGTTTCTTCAAACGTCTTAACTGTTAACAGCGACGTTTTTACGAAGCCACTTTTAAACGCTGGAAAATTTTTTAACTTTCTGACGTTTGAACGTAGGTTTAAATGGTGGCATTTTCGAACGTAGGGATGTTGAACGCTTAAGACGTTTCAATATGGCGACGTTTGCACGAAGGGACTTTTAAACACAGAAAAAGATTTTTAAACATTCTAACTCTTGAAAGCAGATTCTTTGAACCCGGGGACGTTTGCGTAGATGGTTTAAACGGTTGGGATATCTAAACGTAGGGATTTTGAACAGTAAAAACGTTTGAAGACAGCGATGTTTTCACGAAGCGACTTTTGAACGCAGGAAAAGAGTTTTAACTTTCTGACGTTTGAACGTAGGTTTTTAAACCCGGGGACGTTTCGGTACAGGGTTTAAATGGTGGTATTTCTGAATGTAGGGATCTTGAACGGTTAGGACGTTTGAAGACGGCGACTTTTGCACGAAAGGACTTTTAAAAGCAGGAAAGTTTGTAGCAAGAGAGTTTGAGACGTTCTAACTTTTGAACGCAGATTGGTTGAATCCGGGGACGTATGGGCACAGGGCGTTCAAACGGTGGGATTTTTTAACGAAAGGATTTTGAACACTTGAGATGTTTGAAGATGACACGTTTGCAATAAGGAACTTTTTTGAGTGCAACAAGTTTTAATCTCTGGGATATTTCTACGTATGACTTTCGTATGCGGAAACTTTCGAAAACAAGAGTAATTGAACTTAAGCGCAATTGTTTTGTTTAAAAACCTCTACATCTATCATATGTAATCTAAAAATTACACGGCGATGCTTTGGTAACTAAGATTTGGTACTAAATCAGAAAGAATTAAAAAATGACAAAAGCAAGATAATTTTATTATAAATTATTCATGGCGCTTTAAAGATCTAATCCGAAATAAAAATAATATGTATGTATGTATGTATGTATCGTATAGTTATTTCAAAATAGGCATGCAAGTTAACATAATTAGTCTTCGCGAACAAACGCCCCTGCATTGAAATATTTCTTCGTTCACAAGACCTTACGTCCAAACAACCACAGATCCAAAGGTCGATGCGTTCAAAAGTCGATGCGTCCCAGTCTGAATGCGCTAGACTAGATTAAGAACATTGTTTATCTTTCCATTTATGATCATTGCAAGTACATAATTTATTCTGGAACACAATACATACATAACTTGTGTGTTTCCACGTTCTCGTGAAAATGGAAGACCCAGGATAAACCAGCTAATTAATAATGAACGTTACGAAATAACGTACAGAAAACCAAAGTTTGTTTTAGTTTTAATGACGTTACCGGTACATACGGGTTCATCTGTGAAATTTTCACTATTTCACCATTGCAAATTTCTAATTATAACATTTCAGAGTTTTATTTAAAAACAGAACATTGACCTTGGAGCAAAACAAAACAGTAAATGCGATCTGTGTGCTATCAAGTAACGCCATATGTTTGCGCATCCGTTGCCAGCTGCAGCAGCTTCTCTTTTTTAATTACCATTTGCAATCGTTGACCTAGTAAACCGTAATTCCGCGAATCAATTCTGGTGATTCCCAAAAAATTGGTTCAAAATTACATGATCCATCAATGGTTATTTGAACTGTCAAGCAAATGCCATATAATCTTAACTGTTGAATCCTTTATCTCAAATTGAGAGTAGACTATTCGGATCTCTGAAATTGTTAACAGATACAACTTCGGTTAAATGAAAAAAGGTGCACATTTATAAAATCAGTATACCAAGACAACCCCTGGCGGACTTAGTATATCCAAAAAACTGTAATTTCAGGACTCATACCATAGCAAGCTTTCGATGACGTTAAATTTTTTTTATATATTAAAAGCATTATATTGTAGAAATTCCTAAACCGAATTTTTGAGAGTACGCCTGGGTTGTATTGTCTACCATTACCTAGAAATTGGAACTATGTGAACTTGCAATTTTTGATTATAACAATTAGGCTGGGCATTTTTCCAGAAAAGCAAAACTATCGATGAATTGACGTCATAAATGTGTATCTATTTTCCCATGTAATCAAAGTTACATCTCTCGTTGTTTTCAAGATCCCAATGGTAAGCACCAAATTTGGGACATTGGGACACGCTGTATTCCAATAACTTTGTATAGGGTGTCACATAAGAGATGATAAAATGCTTCGTAGCAGTGCATACTGAACACAAAACAGCTTACTATTTATTTTTTCTATTTCGGTTTTATAAAGCTGTTCTAAGCGCACTGTTTTAGCTTAAAAACAGTACGTTAAGGAGGCCTATAATCGTACTGTTTTTAGTTTTTTTTTTTTTA
>JABXWE010002089.1:0-44861 GCA_014611495.1 Limonius californicus | reverse complement strand
GTGACGGTAATTTCGCCTGATTGGTTTGCAACCCATTTTCCTCACTTGATTTTTATGAATCGCGCCTGTGCGAGTTTTTGGGGGAACTTTGTGCATTTCCGGCGACCATTTTTGGGTCGTGAGACAGACAAGTGCATTAAGCGTCGAACCAGAGTCTTCTGTTTCAGTATTCTGTACTTGAGGATTTTCTCGTTATATTGAAGACATCTTTAAATACATCGAGTTCTAATTTAGTTTGAAGAGAGTCGATGTGGGTCTTTGGCCGATTTATATTCGTCGTTTAATTCTTGTGTTAGTGTCATTCGGAGATTTTCGATTGGTAAGTTTCATCTTTTATCTTGAACATGCTGGGCTAACGCATTCTTTATTTATTAATTTAGACAACAAGTTGGGGGTGTAAGCTTAATTAGTCAACAAGTTGGGGGCTGTAAGCTTTCGCCACATTTACGTTTTGAATTCGCTGTCTGCGAGAAATTGGAACTCAAAGCTGTACCGCACGTGTGAATGTGAAGCCACGACGGGATTTTCCACTCAGCAGCTCTCAGGGAAGTGATTTCAATTGGATTATTTATTAATTTTGGAGTCGAGTTATTTGCTCGTTGTTTAATTTGTACTGTTTCCGATGTTATGATTTAATTTTTTAATTCTTTCACGTGTTTGCGAACCATTGTTTATATTAATACTTTTGGGTATATTAGCGTGTTACGTATTTCGTGCATATTAGCGTAAATTTCACTTGATATATACAGGGTACGTCATCTGGAGCTGTAATATTGCGTTTATTCGAATTGTTACCTAGGATATGTTGTGTTTTCAGGGCGCTCTTAGTTATGAAAGTACTTTCAGCGACTGTGGGCGTTTTTAGGTTCATAAACGGGGATATTTATTTACAAACGCAGTATTTTTACCTTGCTCACTTATTTTAAATCTTATTTAACCTTATATTAAGTGAATGGTACGGGGGTGTGTACGTATACAGGGTTCTAGTGCACATTAGCACCGTTATTGTATATGTTATTGGGATATCTACTTTATTGATATATATTTTTTTTCTTGCATCATTAAATTTACCGTTGTTGCAATTGGCCTTATTATTTATTGTTACCCTATGTTTGGTAAATTTGTAACGAAGAAATTAGATAAGTGTGAAGAACCTGAGGTCCAGTTTACTCTAAACTACATCTGAATTATTATCAGCGTAATCTAACAAGCTGGTGGCGCCCTTTTTACCGGTGATTGACGAGTAGTTAATTACTTTATTTTTTGACTTTATTTGTGAACCGCCCATCTTCGATTGAGGTTCCGGGAGGCTGATATTAATCTACGAATTACTTATCTAATTTACAGGAATTTCCGTAGGAAATTATTTGCAGGCGTCATAAATGTCAGAAGTTTTCTTTGAGTTTCCACTAATTTGGAGCCGCAGTTTTCGAAAAAACGTTGTTTGATACTCGATTGCGAAATTCTTTTGCATTCTCGAATGATTTTTTTGCTCGCTGGCGCTCGCAAAAAAAACTTTCATTCTCGAATACAAAAGTATCATTTCGCAATCTAGAATCAAAAATAACTATTTTGTGCAATTGTACGCGAAGTAACAACTTCGCGTACGCCATGCAGGCCGCAAAATTTAATTTCGCGGCCGTTGTCATAACGACGGCCATTAAACTAAATGTCACTTATATATTTATTTTGACACATGATAATAGACAGTTTTTAGAAATTATTTATTAGGTATTGGTATTATAAATCTTTTGGATAAATGTTATTATTAATCGTACAGTTCGTATTGTTACTTATATTTACTCCTGAAGTAAAGTGTCAAACATTTATTTTTCTTTGACACAAAATTATTTATTATTTATCCCTTTTCCATGGTAACATGAAAGCCGACCGTCTTTCAATTTACGACGAAAATTATTATTTTTAAAATTTCATCAATAATTATTAAGGATTCCACACAATTGCACAAAAAATTTTGTGTATACTGCGGCCGCATCATTCTTTAACGTCCTCGAGGTTGCCTTGCCTCGGCCGCAAGCGGCCTCTGCGGCAATCTTCCTCTCGGTACGTTAAAGAATGATTTCGCCTAAGTATACAAATAACTATTTTGTCTTACTCACTGATCTAAATTGTAACATTGAAATCTAAAGTCAACCCTTACAACATATAAAAATTAGGCCCTAAAACTAATAATTAATACTTACAGTTTGGTGGCACTGCATCTTGACAAGAGATTACACTCGGTTGCAATATAACAAACAGGATCTTGGAACAGGCAGAGGGCGCCAGACAGAATTGAGCATACAAAGTTTGATTGAAATGTTTATTTTTCGAATGTTTTAGTACATGACATGTTCAAAATATACATAGATATATCACACACCTTAAAAAAGAAATCTTGAGAGTGCTAAAAGGTCTATTGCATTTACCCTCCGTGTCCTGGTGGCATATTGTGTTTCTTTTTTTTTTGCAAACAGCTCGTTTCACCAGGTTCAAATTTCATAGAATACTCTATTAATCAGTCAGATACTAGTAAAACATCGATTAAAAATAAAAAAGCTAAACTCATCGTAATGTAATCGCTATTATAAATTACATAAAATACTTTGAACTAAAACAACTAAGACTATTTCACAGTTGAATCATTATACAAACGTACAGGTTATGTGTGCTGGTGGTGGTACGGTGGTGGCTGAGATTAAAACAAGTACTTACAATTCAGCACGGCTCATTCAGGAACGTGACGTGCTCGAGCTTACATTTCTAGTTGTACGAAATTACGAATTCGAACATAGAAACTCACTAAAACTGTAAATACTTTAAATAGCCACGTGGGGTACGAACTCCTCGGGATTGTACGGTGCACCCAGTCGCAATTTAAAACGTCTTCTCTTCCGTTTTTTCCGCGTCAGAAGAGAGGGCTTCTATGAGAGATTCTACACAATTTTTTGGTATGAGGGTCCCTGCGGGTAAACGCACGTTTAAAAACATGAAATCAACTGTCACGCTCTACTAAAAAAAAAAAGCTCCGGCAAAATCAACTTACCTACGACTTTCAGTTCGTCGTCTGTTTTCAGTCGTATGACTTGCATTTTGTTATTGTGCGTGCCATTCTTGCTGGCGAGGACGCCTTCCACTCGACTCCACACCGAGAGAACCGAGCCGGACACCACGTTGTAGGTGCGCCTTCGCAGTCCCACCTCGCAGTCGTGGCCCATGTTCACGTTGCGGCAGTTTCCCCGCCAATACGCGTGTGAACAGGTCGTGACGGACGCGTCGTACTGTTGAGACCACGCTTCCTGTGCTTCGTCTGACTGCACCTGAACACAAAGTAATTTTCTGTGGCAACGGCTTCTTTAACATGTAAATTTGTTCGTTGTTTATTGTATCAAGTTCGAACAAAAAATAGAAGTGTTAAAACAAAAGCGCAAACTTGAGTCTAGGAAGATAAATAGATAATGACCTCACAAAGGACGAACATAAAATTCAAACGGCAATAAGAGAGGTGTCAAAGAAAGAAAGAAGTGAAGGCAAGAACACCAGAGTTGGATACCGCAAAATTAAAGTAAATGGAGTTAAATATGGACGGTTGGACGAAGATGGAGGGAGTGAGGGAGGGAGAGATGACGAGTATAACCATGAATAAGGACATGAGACTAACAAGAAAAACGGAGGGAGAAAGTAAATTGAAACCTAGCAAACATAAAATTAAAAATATGTTAATTATTGGCCAACGGAATGTATGTACAGACTTTATACAAAACAGGAAGACTAATACAACCGGTCGAGGAAATGGAAAGATATAAGCTACAGATACTAGTAGAAGTAAGCGAAACGCACCGGAATGAAGACAGAGAATTAAAAGAAAATAGTTTCAGCATTACATACTCGGGGCAGAAACTTGGAAGATATGGTACACCAACATGGAGTAGGAAGACAAGAAATGCACTAATACAATGGTGTCCAGTGAGTGCAAGAATTATTACGGCTAGGTTAGATATCGGTCGGCAAAAAATGACAATATTTCAATGTTATGCACCAACCGAGATGGCAAGCTATGAAATCAATTTTATAACGAACTACGCGACATAATTAAAAAAATTAACAAGAAAGATATGCTTGTACTGATGGGGGATCTAAATGCAAAAGTAGGCAAAGAAAACGAAGGAGTGGGGCAAATTACGGGAAGGGAAGACATTGAAATAAACGAAAATGGGGAACTGTTTGTTGAATTGTAGGCTTGCACGGCCTCAAAATAGACGGATCAATATTCAAACACAAAAATTGCTAGAAGGTGACGTGGGTGTCGCCAGACAGAAAAACCAAAAATCAAATTGACCATATATGCATAGGTAAAGCATGGAGTACGCAACTCCTAGATACTCATAACAGGAGAGGTGCCGATGCAGAATTCGACCATTATATTGTAGCTGCACAAATCAGGACCCCCCCCCCCCAAGGAAAAGAAAGGAAACGAGATGGCGGAAGCAGTAAAAGGAGACCAATGTATGGCTTTACAAAACTAGAAAATGATGAAACCAAAAATCAGTTCACTACAATGCTAAATAAGGAGCCGAACAAAGTCAATTCCAATAAAATTATTGAGAAAGCATGAGCCAGATGTAAAAACGCTTTCATTAATACAAGTAAAAGGGTGCTGCAGTAAAGAAAAACACGAAGAAACACTGGATGAGTGAAGATACATGGAGGAAAATATAGGAAAGACGAAATGTTAAGAGAAGAGGTGCAAGTGAAAAAGGAAAAGAAGAAAAAGAAAGTACAGGGAGGGTATAAGAAATTAAGCCAAGAGATAGAAAGGAAAATTAAAATAGATAAAAGAAGGTATGCGGAGAAAATAGCAGAAGCGCAACTTGCCTCTAGTAGAGGGGATATAAAGGAGGTTTACGCAAATATAAGGAAGCTGTCCGCAAAAAATACACTTAACACATCTGTAAATGATGAACAAGTGAAAATTTTGACTACTGTTGAACAACAACTACAACGATGGTCCAACCACTTCAAGAAAACCATGAATATCGAAAGAGGGCAAGTAGAGCTACCGCAAGAAGTGGATGTGCCGGAGTTAGAAATTGATACAAATGCAGTGAGTACAGAAGAGATTGACACAGCAATATATTATATACATAATCAGAAACCTTCTCTACCGGTTAGGGTGAAGGTGTATAATTTCTTTGCTGTCTTTTTAGTCTTTATTATCTGTACTGCAAACAAGCTTTTTCCATTGTCTTCTATCCCTGTGGCTTCTTTCCATTCCACTTTTCTCTTCTTCAGTGCTTCCGCCACTGTTTCATCCGATGTTTTCCTTGGTCTCCCTCTGCCTTTCTTCCCTTACGCTTTTGCTTCCCACACGCACCTCACATGTCTTTCTTCACTTTGGCTTATAAGATGCCCAAACCACCCAAGCTGCTACTCAATTCTTGTTGTTATGGGTTCTACATCCAACTCTTCTCTTATTTTCTCGTTCCATATTTTGTCGCTTCATATTAGGTATTTCATTTTCATTGCATGGACGTTGCTTTTCAAACTATTGTTTAGTACCCAACTTTCGCATCCATAAAATAGTATTGGCCTATAGATTCTCTTAAATATTGTCATTTTTGTTTTCTTACTTATTTCTTTGTTGTCTTGTTGTTGTTCTTAGGTCCCTTTATTGTTCTGATTATTTTCCTTTGTCTCTACCGCTTCGAACCGGTGATTCATTATTGCCAAGTTCTTTAATGATTTTTTGATATGTTGCAGTGCATATGTTTTGTTTTTTTCTCGCACATTTCTAGTCCTCATGCTTTATCTACTATTATTCTAGTTGAGTTTTCTAAATCGCTTCGATCTCTTGCTACAATTGCTAGATCATCCGCATATGCTACCACTTGTATTGATCTATTATTTATAGTCCCTCTGTGTACCACTTGTTTTATTATGAAGTCTAATGATGTAATCAACAGTACAGCAGATAATGCGTCCCCTTGCCTGACTCCTCTGTTAACTTCAAAGCTGTTGGTAATGCTTTTCCCAGTGTTTACTATTGCTGTTGAATTTTCCATGGTCATTCGGATCAGATTCACTAGTTTCTCGGGTGTTTTAATATCTTTTAAGTCTTGTATCATTTATGTTCTGTATAGCTTCTCAAAGGCTTGCTTGAAATCTACGAAAAGGATATGCAGATGTATGTGGTGTTCGTAGCTCTTTTCGGTGATTTGCCTCATAATATGTATTGCGTCTATGGTCGATTTTCCTTTTCTATTTCTATCACCTCTTCTGTATGTTGAGTAAGTCGTTCTTTTAATATGATTGTTAGTATTTTGTATGTAACATTTAACAATGTTATACCTCTGTAGTTTGTGCAGTCTGACATGTCTCCTTGCTTAGGTATAGGTGTTATCATTCCCAATTTCCATTCTTCGGGCATCTTCTTCCCAGACTCTTTTTAGTAAATTATAAATTTTTTCATAGATCCTTTCGCCACCATGTTTTAGTAGTTCACCGCATATTTGGTCACTTCCGGCTGCCTTTCTATTTTTTAGTTTTTTTATGCATCATTCTGTTACTTCTTCATACGTTGGTGTCTTAACTAACTCTTCTGTAGTTGCATTTCTTTCTTCTACTGTGTCTCGTTCCCTTATCATTTTTTCATCTTCATTAAGTCTCTAAAGTGTTTCATCCATTTCTCATTTTCGATTGTTATAACTGGTCTTATTCTTTCTTCTCTTTAGGAAGGTAATTGTACAGTGGCCTTGTATTGTTTCTTTGATTTTCTGCTTCGATTTCTGGCATCATTTTTTCAACCCCTCTTTTTTTTTCTTTCTGAATATTTTGTCCGTCTCTTTACTTTTTTCATTGTATTTTTCTGTCTTCTGGACTTCCATTGTTTAGCCATTTTAACCTTGCTTGCTTCTTGTCGCCTATCAATTGTTCACATTCGTTATCAAACCATGTTTTCATTCTTTTATTACTTTCGTATCCAATTGTTTTTGCTGCCGCGTTGACCACCCCTTCTTTTATTGACTTTTATTCTTCTTCTATGCTCTTTCCTTCTTACTTTTTCCACTTCGAATTCTCCTATCTTTCATCTGTAAGGCTGTAGATCATGCAAATCTTTGCTGTTTTTGGTTTTAGTCAGGATATGATCTAATTGGTTTTCCGTATCTCCTCCAAGATGTTTCCGGTAACCTTGTGGATTCTTTTGTGCTTAAATTTTGAACTCGTGATATACAACTCGGTAGCTGCTGCAAAATTACATAGCAGTTCCCCGTTTTCCTTTGTCTCTTCATGTGCAGTGTATATATCTGCCACCTCTTTATATTCCATTTCTTTCCCGATTTGTGCATTGAAGTCTCCTAAAATTATTAGTCTATCTTGTTTCGGTATATGTATTATTATATGTATCTTCTATTTGGCCATAGAATTTCAATTTTCTTTCTATATCTGCCATTTCTGTTGGTGTGTATACATTTATGATCGATAGATTATTGGGGCTTGTTTTTCATTCTTATGTATTAAATTCTTCTGCTCAGTGCCTTAAAGCAAATAATACTAAAACAAAATAAAAATGGAAGCAACATGGGAGAGGTGGGCAAAAGCAGAAGAAAGGGAGTTCTTGACAAAAGCAATATATGAAATGGAAGAACAATACAATATCCGCAATATAAGAAAATTCTTTAAGAAAACAACAGATGTTATGTTCTTTTAGAAATTCGCCGCTTTATATGAATTAATTTCTTAATTTGATTGCCGCTCTATAGGATTTAAAAACGCGCTTTTAATTGCAGCTTTATGTTGAATACAGTTTCGGTTATTTTGCGTCTTTCTAAGATTGAGTTATGTTGACAGTTCCCTTTTGTAGGCCGAAATTGCCGAATATTGTTTTTCTCGCGCCTGATCTTAGATGCATCTGAGAATGTACGTGCCAACTTATTCTAGAACTTTTACATGACATTTCGCAATGTGGTGCAATTTCTTTTGGGGGAAATGCAGCTTCATATCGCGTTAAGTATTCAGTCAGTTTTCGAGCTTTGATGACTCCGGATCTTCCCGAAATTCCATCTACGGGGAAGGGCCGTTACAAAAGTCAGCCTTACATCCTGAATGACTCCGAGTCTTCCCAATTACAACTACGGGGAACGGCCGTTACGAATTTAAAGAGTCAGTTTTACACCCTCGATGACTCCGGATCTTCCCAAATTCCATCTCGGGGAAGGGCCGTAAATAAACTAAGTGTTGAAAGTTGCCCTAAGATCTTCGCCAGACTCCGGTCTCCGAAACTACATCAATCGCGGGGGCCGTAAATAAATCAAGTGCTGTAGGTGCCGGCTTGGGGGGTTTCAATGGATATACCTGGTGAAATTTTCGTTTTGTTGTTTTACCATGGGGTGAACACAGCACATCGACAATTGTCGGATCTTACAGAAATACGCTAGGATTTTAAACCCAAAAAAAAAAAAGGCAAATCATTGCGAATTAGCCGATCGCCTTTTGCGGATTATAGTGTCAAGCTCTGTACCTGCACCTTGCGACGCTGTTGTGAAGGACGCCCATTTCATCCAGTCTTCAGGGGCATACCTGTGGATTCTTGCCCTCATTCTGTTCAACTCCTGAGTATTGTGCCGGCCGTTCCTAGAATCGTTCAAGGTAAAAATCTAGTTTTTGTGTTGTGAGAAAGAAACCTTTTTTTGTGTTCGCGTGCAAACTTCAAATTTTGCTTTCATGTAACTAGAAAAACGACCTTCAGTCGCCATGTGTGGTGTTTGTTGTTATTTATAAAGCTAACAAAATTATATCCTGTTTTATTCTAGTGAACTTCGGCGTCCCTGGTGTACGTAGCTGTATGAAAAACGTAAATATCGTTGCACCAGCGGCGGCGAGTTTTTTTTTTGAACGTTCTAAAAGTAAAGATCTGTAATCCAGAATCATAGTTATCATTTGTTGTCATTGTTTTGTACTGTGTCACTTTTAACAGTCTAATTATATGTGTGTTAAAAATTTACTGGCTCTTATTATTGTGTCTTTTGTATTTGTTTGTGTACGAATTTTGCAAGCTTCATATATATAGGAGAAGGCACAATAAAGGTGAGTTCCATTCCCATAAGCTGTTGGCCTCTCGGCCTTCCACGAGCTGGATTTGAAAGGTGGCGCCCACTAATTTTGACTTACCCTGTACACAACTAGGAAGATTTCCCCCCGTAAGCGATTTTCGCGAACTCCCCCCTACTCCTCTGAGCTAAGCTGTAGGCCTTTTTCCACCTATCTGGTTACGGGTCGACAGAAAAGCCCGTTTGGCCCATAACACAGAGGTAAAAAGAGACAAACTTAAGCTAATAATACTAAGATAAAATAAAAAGGAAGCAACATGGGAGAGGTGGGCTAACTACTATACAGACCATCTAGTGGAACAAACTGGTATTCAGGGGGCACCGAAGAAGAGCAAGACTATCCAGAAAATAAAGTAGTAAGGCCGCCAACATTAGAAGAAACACCAAACATACTGAAGAGCATGAAAAATATCAAAACTTCAAGGGGTGGAAGAAATCTGATTATTCACTTGAAATCTAATCTTACTTATAATGTCACAACCAATTGCTAGACTTTTATGACTTTTAGACTAGCAAGAGAAAATTTTTGGAAACGATACTGCAAAGCAGGAAGTGTGGATGAAAAATTAATGAAATAGCGTTGCTTAGACACTACCCCTATAAATGTAAATAAAAACAACATAACCTCGCAAATAAAAACAATGACACTTCTAGTTAAATGTAGAAAAATTCAGCAAACCTAAACAACTAAACCCATATCTTAACTAACCTTTTTGTATTTCTTCTCTAGTTCTGCAAGACTTTCCTGTCGGAACTGGAGACCGGTGTTCGGTCGGTAAATGGAATACATCTGATCCTTCTTCGATTCGGCCTTCTTCTTAATGCCCGATTCGTATTCCACGGCCAATATTGCAGTGTGCTTATTATTTCTAATTTGATGAGACAAATAGAAGCCTTCCTTTGCGCCCGTGAGCTCTGCCCACTTTTCGGTGGCCTCTTCCCATGACATACCTGTTGCATTAAACCCATTACAGACTTATATTATTGTTTATAAAATCTCTTACCCCGTTCAACGTGGACTGTATGCAGTTCAGTAGGGGCCGTTCCGGTGGCATGTTTACGGAGAAACGTGACGGTCCGCACACGCTTAACGTTCTCGCCAGCTGCACCGAGATCCAGGATTCCTACAATGAACAAGTGATGAAGATGAAGGGTTTGGATAGGAGGTTAGAATACAAACCTAAATCGAAACGGCCCGTGCGTTTGGCTTGGGTTATGATGGCTGCCAGAGTATCAGTGAAATATCTTTGGGTAACAAACAAAAAGATGTGTAAGTTTGAAATCGGAAAGGTAAAACATTTATGTGAAATTACCTAAATAATCGGTTCTGTAAATCTACAGGCATTCCGAGAATACGGTTTAGGAACTTTGACATATTATTATAATCTTTGTCCAGGGACAACACGCCCGGCATGTTCTCACTGTTGACGATTAAACCTACACCTACGAGGGCATCGGCAATATCTTTGAAGAAATCTCCTTTGTAGTCTTGAGGGGGAGGCACCAATGGAGACTGAAACAATCCCATTTTTATGCTGTTCATATTTATACAGATTGCGCATAACAATAATACTAAGCAAAGATCCCAGACGTGGTAAGCGGCAGAGCGGTTAGATGAGACAAAAGTTCACTAACTTGAGAGTTTATTTTAATTCTTTCCTTGTTTTTGTAGCGAAGACCTCTATTTGGACAACTTCTTTACCAAACTATAACTCCTTTAGGTGTAGAAATACAAAAAATTTTAAAGGAAAAGCCTTAGGTACTTTGTAGTAGTATTTACAATAAATATTTTCCGATTATTGTTTGAAAGAAGCATATACTGACATTTTTTTTAATGGTACGCTTATATATTTATCTCAAAAAAGTGCCGAAGTTATTCTCATTTCAACAACATAAAAGTTGATATACAATATAATCCAAACAGATTATGACATTTACAACAATTATTTAATAGTTATCAAAGTGTAGTTCAGATGATGCAATTATTTTTAATCTACAAATCACAGTATTTACCTCCGATTGTCTAACTTAACACTTGAATGGTTTGACAAAGATTGTAAGTCTTTTCAAGATGTTTTATTAGGAGTGCATAGACAGATCTACGGGAGGGGGGTCTGCCTGTCACTACATTGGAGTTTTTTTACTTTGTAACAAATAGAATGTCATATTCAATCCAAATAAAGAATTACAATTTAACAAAAAGCACCTTATACAGTGAAAGCCCTCTAAATGGACACTCCCTTAAGCGGACATTTTTCTGGGCACCGTCCTGAACCGACATACTTTAAATGCAAGAAAATCTCAGTTAAGCGGACGCGGATACTGATATTCAGACAATTTTGAGGCATGTTCTTAAAAGCCACGGAACTAGGGAAGTTACCGGGTTTTATATACGGAGCATGGAGCCTTTTATGAATATCGTTTCCAATGCTATGAAACTAGGGGAATTACCGAATCTCGCATGCGCCCTATGTTTCCCAATTTTAATCATCAGTTGTGTATTGAGTTTTACAAGTGATGGAAGCGTTTTTCAAAATACTTTTATTTATTTAAAGCAAAGCCATTTGTTTATAGTAGCTGAATTTATTTAAAGAGGTAGACTTTATTACAGCTTACTATTGGTATGTATCTATTAAAGTTACTTATTACAGTAGGCCCTAATGGAAAAAGAGAATAGCGAGAAACGCATGCTAACTTTAAAAGAAAAAATTGAAATTTTGAATTGGCACAATGATTACAAACCCAGTATACGAAACTTGGTAAAGAAATTCCAAATTGGTAAAACCCAGGTAGCAAATATTCTAAAAAAAAAAAAAGATTTAATAAAGAAGTGGCATGATTGCAGCAACGTTACGAAAAAACGAAGTTTTCTGAAAACTACTGTAGGGTTTAAAATAGACCAACTTACTTATGACTGGTTCGTGAAAGCCCGAAATAAAAATATTCCCCTCTCCGGACCAATTGAGATGAAAGATATTGCAGAGAAATTGGGCTTTGAAAATTCTAAAGCTTCTGATGGATGGCTGCATAGATTCCGTGTCTGTCATAATATAGCTTTCAAATGCATTTCTGGAGAATCTGCAAGTGCTAACAAAGACGATGTAGCTAATTTTGCACAAGTATTCCCTCGATAATTAAGAATTATGACCCGAAAAATATATACGAGCCCTAACAACTATATATTCGGACACATCACATATTCTTAAAGAATATTCTGTAATTTGACATATGAGGTATTTTGAAAACTTTTGTGATAAAAATGCTGTACAGTATAAGTACCTCAACTTATTTACAAACGTTGTGTACAAGTGATACCTTTTTTGAACTACTACAATAATTTGTTTTAAAGACAAGTATTTTGGTTGACAACTAAATGTTCGGACATGTTAGTCATTCTTCGTGATTACAGGCAGGCGGCTGCGATAATTTTGTTTAATATAGTTTTCCTGTCATTTTGGTATGTGTTTGGCACTTTGTGTCTTACAAATCAATAGTTATGGTTCGAGGGACACCAACACCGCGATTAATTCGTGAAACTGTAATTAAAGAATACCATAGGGGCAATTCTATGCGTAAAATTGCTCAAAACTTGGGTTTAGCCAAATCCACAATAGCAGACATTATTCACAGATTTGGAGAAACCGCAGATATTAACATCAAGGGTAAAAGCACTGGCCGTCCCAACCTTGTAACTCCTAGACAACAACGAAGATGAGTTAGAGTTTGTAAAAATTCAAGAAGGGCCACCCTACGTGAAATAAGTGCACTGTGGAATGCTGAAACAGGCTTGAGACTTTCACGAGAATGCTGCTGAAAATGGATTCACAAGTCTGGTCTTGGATTTTATAAGGTATACAAAACAAAACAAGCATTCAAAACTTTTACTGCATTCAAATTATTTAGGCTAAGGAGAAACCACTCTTAACCAACCGTCAGAAAAAGAAACGGTTAGCGTGGGCGAAAGACAAAGCTAACTGGACTCGCGACGATTGGTATAAAATCATATTTAGTGACGAATCCAAGTTCGACATCTGCGTTGGGGATTTTCGAAGACGAGTCGTAAGATCGCGAGACGAAGCCTTCCACAAAGACTGCCTTAAACGCACAGTAAAGTTTCCTCAGGGACAAATGATTTGGGGGTGCATGTCAGCATACGGTTTAGGAAGGCTGGCGTTCATAAAGGGTACAGTGAATGCACTATATTATCAAGATTTGTTAGAAAGAAGCTTGTTGCCGAGCATACAAAGCTTACATCCGGATGGAAATTTCATATTCCAGCAAGATGGGGCTTCATGCCATACCGCCAAAACCACTCAAAAATGGTTGTCTGACCATTACATTACCGTATTAGACTGGCCATCAAATAGTCCCGATCTCAATGTTATTGAAACGCTGTGGCACAAAATGAAGCAGAAATTACGTGATAATCCTCAACGTACGCTTCCTACCTTGCAAGCAAAAATTCAAGAAATATGGGATTCCTTCACCCCTGAATTTTGTAAAAATCTCGTTTCTACCATGCCTGGTAGAATTAAGGCTGTAATCAAAGCCAAAGGAGATGTTACACCTTATTAAAAGAACAGTGTCCGAACATTTAGTTGCCACATTAATTACGCATTTATTGTTACTTTTTAATGGATAAACATTGTTATATAAATTTATCATAAGCTTTTATTAAAAACGGCATACAATAATATTATTAAAGCAATAAGCGTTCATAGAAACATTCAATAAAATATTTGAGTTGGCTTTTATGTCCATTTACTACAAAAATTAGTAGTGTCCGAATATATAGTTGTTAGGGCTCGTATAACGTCGATGAAACTGGGTTGTTCTTTGCCCAATAAGACCCTCACAGGGAAAAATGAGCAAAGATCGATTGACAGTTTTACTTTGCGTGAGTATGGCTGGGGAGAAAGAAAAATTACTGGCGATTGGAAAAGCAGCAAAACCTCGGGCGTTTAAGAAAGTCGCTGTCAATTCCCTAGCTGTCGCCTGGAAATCTAACAAAAAAGCTTAGATGTCTTGCGACATGATGAGGGAATGTCTCCTCCAGTTTGATAGAAGAATGGTGATCCAAAAGCGTAAAATACTTCTATTTTTCAACAATGCAGCATCTCATCCCAAAGATCTGAAGTTAAGCAACATAAGGATGTAACGAAATTTCCGGCCAGAACGCGTTTTAAAATTTATTTAGAAACTTTCCGCGTTATTATTTCACCGGAAAGGCGCTGGTGGCGCTGGTAGTCGCAAACCGATGAGCCATCCCACTCCCTACCCGGCCCGATACGACGCCAAAACGAGTGAGATCAGCCGGACCAGCAATATAAAAATGAATTTTGGAGGAAAATCAGCATCTTCGGAGCCGAAGACCGGAGAAGAAAGTCCAGCCTAGAAACCAGTCCGAAACCGAGAACTTTTGAGTCGAGATCCAGAGGAAGTAGTCAGTCCAGTAATCTGAACTTATTAACCGAATCCTTTAACTAAACCCCAGTTCACCACATACCTGAAAATCCTAGAAATTCAGTCAATACTGAATTAGCCTGGGGAAACCCGCGCTTTGACAGGATAATCCCGTAAATGATTTCCGTTCCACACTGATTTAGCCTGGGATGACCCGCGCTTTCGTTCAGTACTTTTGAGTCGAGATCCAGAGGAAGAAGTCAGTCCAGTAATCTGAACTTATTAACCGAATCCTTTAACTAAACCCCAGTTCACCGCATACCTGAAAATCCTAGAAATCCAGTCAACACTGAATTAGCCTGGGGAAACCCGCGCTTTGACAGGATAATCCCGTAAATGATTTCCGTTCCACACTGATTTAGCCTGGGGTAACCCGCGCTTTCGTTCTGTGGAATCCTGCCTTTAGCTATCCCGAACCTTTAAAACGTATTTACGTATTTTCTCCTGACCTGGAAGACACCGCATTGAAAGTAGTTAATTTACCACGGATATCGCAGTACTATTTTTGTTAGCCTGGGGCGACCCGCGCTTTCATTTATTACTCGCTTTAATAATTCTAAACAAATCCACGATTCATTTCACCACCACGTCGCGATCGAGACCGGCGAAAATCACTGCAACGCCGATAGAATTTGAATCATTTAGTTTATTCCCGTATTAGGTAATCAAAACGAATCACCGAAAACGCCAGTCCAAAGGGAGCTGCTAGAATTCCAGTTGCTGCAAGTAACCCCGTTTCTTCCATTATAATAATAGAATTTATTTAGTTGTTGACAGCTTGGCCTCCAAAACGAGCGAACGAGCAGCCAGCTGTCAGTGCCACGACTACATCGCGCCGGTCTCCGCTCCCCGCTGTCCCAGCGAAGAGACTGTTTGCATTCCAGGACCGGGCCAAGGCCGCTTTTATTTTCGTTTTAGAACACCATATTTTAGTTTTATTATTGTATATAAATATATTTACATCAAGTGTTTTAATTTAAGGTAGAATTGTAAATAAACAGGAATAAAACTGATCCAATAAATAATTTTTATACCCAGTGAGCCCTGGCTCCGAGTTTACCCGGCCGGACTATTACAAGGATAATTTTTCTTCCGCCTAATACTACTGCCTTCTGTCAACCATTAGATCAGGGAACCATCCAAAACTTTAAAATGTTTTACTGAATGTTAATGCTAAAACACGTTTTATAATAGATGGATATTGTTGTTTCGGCGCAAACTCTAACCACATCAGATTGATGGGTGACATTTTTTACGATACTCAACTGAAATCTGAACTTTAAACTCAGCCTACTGCCAATTCACAAACAGGGCCAGTTCTCGATATTTTGCTTTGCGTTACAGATATTGAAAAAAATTATTAGAAAAAGTTGTTCAGAATATTATTCTAACCCAAGTTTCATGACAAAATTCGCATTTTTAGTTTTTTGATTATTTTGGTCTATACACAAAATAATTGCAAGTTTATTTTTTAATTTGATATTTAGTGAGCCACGGAAAGTAAAAACTTGACACATTGTCAATTTCAAGTGTCATGTATTCAAATATTTCAGTAAAATAAATAGCACTTAAACGGGAATAATTATTTTATTCTTAGGGGAAAACAATTTTTGGTAATTGATTAAATTTAGGAAAAAATGATTCTGTTTAGCTACTCGTCTAAGTTCCGGGATGCTGATTTCTTGACAGGCTAGCCTTATTCTGGCACAATGTTCATCTCGATTTCTGGGCCTTGCTTTATAAACTTTATTTTTTACCATTCCCCAAAAATAAAAATCGAGGGGTGTAATATCGGGAGACGTCAGAGACCACAGTTCAAAAGGACTGTTTCTTCCTATCCAGCGCATAGGAAATTTTTGGTTCAACCATTGACAAACAATCCTTGAATTGTGGATGGATGCACCATCCTGTCGAACATTAAGAGGAAGATTGTCAATTGCATCCCAAAATCCCCATCGAAGAAGTTACCTAAACGACCAGCATTCAATGATTCATTACAGAAAAAAAGGACTAATTATTCGGTCTCCTAAAATCCCACATATATATATTTTTTTATTTACTTAGTGTAGTACCTAATATCGGCTTCTACTCAAATACACGGCATTATTTAAAAAAAATTATAATAAAATAGTAATTTCTATTAAGTGGAGAAAAATTGCAGCACCGTGGGTGTCCGCTTATGAGGGCTTTCACTGTAGTAATATTCACATTACAATATCATTCTAATAAATAGTAAATCCTAATTGATTGTAACTTAAAATAAAGGTCAAAAGAATTAATTTAGATAGATTATTCTTTTGCAGTTGATTACTTGTAATTTAATTTTCAAATATCAGCTCAACCCTTCAAATTCTGTTTCATATTCAGTTGTTGAAGAAAAACCATACAATAAGAACAAAAACAAAAGGTTATGAAAACAAAATGTACAAGAAAATTGTTGTTATTACATATGATGTGTTATTTGCACATTTGCTATTAGAAAAAACAAATCTCTAATGATGAAAAGATTTATTATTTACATTTTGTTATTAATAATTGTTTTTATCCCTACAGTAGTTGTAGTATTAGTACATCGTACCGTATACCCCAAGAAAACAAAAAGAATAAGTTATTTTGAGAGTCTTAACATTGTTTGTTATTATGTTTAGCTTTCATTCATTTATTTGACTAAAAACACTTTTGATAGTTTACAGAAACAAGTAAAGGGTTGAAAAACGAAAACTGTACCCTATCTAATGTATTTAAAATCAAATATGAAGTTTGTGCTACATCTATTAAACAAAACAAAACATAATTTCCAAATTTTGGCTTACAAACGCTATTAAAACATACCTACAAGATATTACCAAAATTTTTCACTTCTATCTGCTAAAGTACACTTCTAAAATGGGCAGTTTTTGTCCCACTTAACTTTTCTTCTACCTCTTACCATTTCAGAGACACGTGTAGTAGTGTAGTTGATATAATAAAATGTATGTACACGGCATCGCTCACCTCGTATCCCATGACGGTCTTCATGGTGGCCTCCAAAGCAGTTCGGCCGTATTTGTTGTCAATGTTAAACTGGCTCAAGTCTCTGGTCTCGGTCGCCCTTCTGTCGCCGTGCGTTAGGGCGCCTAAAATAATAAATTTTTATATAATACTTGTCATTTCATTTCGCGAATAGCTAACACCGTAGGATCTTCATCTCACTATTTCAAGCACATCTCTACCCACCTAAACTCTCCAGTCGCTTGGCAACAATGGACGCAAACCGCCTCTCGCCAGCAAGATCAGATATGAGGAAAATGTACTCGGGGGCGTTCACCTGGTTACTCCGGTGCGTCCTTCCGAACTGCTGAATGGCCCTGTCAGCCGACCACGGCAGCTCAAGCGTGATGTGCACCCTCCTTCGCTGGTTGCGGGCCCTCCGATCGCTCTGGAGTGAAATTCCGCTCGATGCGGCCTCAGATATTATCGCAACATCCTTTTCCCCGTCCATGAAGCGCTGCTTTTCCGTCAGGTTAAGTGTTTCCAAAGGCACGTCGATTTCTGATCTGCTCTCGTACTGAATGCCGCCGTCTTCAGTTTGTACTACTCTTCCTGGAACGTACTTTAATATAATACATGTTACGGTTAGAGTTCCTAAAAATATGCATTCGCATGTATAGGTATGCGCGATTTTTCGTATGTATGAGAATTAGGTCATAAAAGAAACATTTTAGGAATTTTTAACATGTACATCTTTCCATAATTTAAAAATGTAGTACATAATTGCGTATGTGCCATATTTTAGATCAACTTCAGCATATATAATTTGTGTTTCAGTTTTATACTGAAATTTAGTATTAAACAAATTTTGTTTCTGTTGGGAACTTATTGAACCTGGATTTTATGGCAACAGTATTCGTAGAATATATAGAATATCATGTTGCAAAAAGGAATCTTGAGATGTTTCAATTGGTGAGGCTTAAAAGTAAAGAAGAATATTAGCAAAACTCAAATCTTATAGAAGCCCACCTGGAAGAACTGTCAATCAAAGTCGAACATTACTTTCTTTCCCTTTCAGCTCACGTGCATAATAGGTTGGGGGATCCCCAGCTGAATCTTTTGTTCATTCTGAGAACTTGACTTTAAGAGAAGAGCAAGAAATTTTCGGGCTGCAATCTGATCGTACACTCAAGATGAGATTTACCGACCTATCCCTGGACAAGTTCTGGACTTGTCTTAGTAAAGCAATAAATATTACTGCAGTTTTCAACCTCTTACATATGTAAGATTTTTGGTATTTAAGAAATATCAAGAGCATTAAAATCGCCTCCTTTCAGTTGAACATAAAATCAGTGTGTATTTATTTAAAGTTCAACCCCTATTAAGTATTTGTGTGCCGAGAGACAATTACAGGTTTCAGGTTACACACAGCAATACGGCCCATGTACAGCCTTGGCTTCTTCGACAATCGCCTTCCATCTGTCTCTCTTTCTAACTGTTATAGTCCAGTTCTGTATTCTCAGCTCTTTGAGGTCTTCTAGCACATTATCTTTCCATCTTGAATGAGGCCATCCTCTGGATCGTCTGCCCTCTGATGTATTTGTAAACACAGTTCTGGCTGCTCTTGTGTTTGGCATTCTCCATATGTGGCCCATCCATCTAATACGTTGCCTTTTAATCCAACCAACAATGTCTTGTTCTTGTAATTATTAATTCAAAGTTCATCCGCATTCTCCATCCATTTTCGGCTCGTCGTACAAAGGTCCATAGATTTTCTTTAAAACCCTTCTTTCGAATCGATTTAGTAACTCCTCATTTCTTTGTATGAGGGTCCACGACTCGCTTCCATAGCAAACAACAGGTTTTATTACCGTTTTGTACAGGCGGAGCTTGCAGGATCTCAATACTGCTCTCGATTTCAGTATGCTGTCAAGAGCGAACTTGCACCTATTACCAGCTATTATTCGCTGGTTTCAGGTTAGAAAGGTACATTTTTTTATCTAAATAGGCTTGAAAATAGCATTTTTGACACAAATAGTTGTTCATGTGACATTTTACCTCGATTTGTCATATGCCTTAGCAACATTATTAATAAATGATGAAGTTTAATGTAATCGTTATTATCTGTTATACCTCTTATTTATTTCTTTACAATTGTATCATGGAAAAATTTAAATATCCCCAGAACGGTGAATAAAAGACTGTGATTAAACTAGAATTCGATAACAAGCAGTATTATTTTTCAGAAATATTTTCTTTTTACAATAATATTATTTAATCTTTTACCTAGCATATTTAGTTAATTTTATTAGATATCTGGGATAAATCAGTATAGTATCCATAACTGAAGCCGGCCTTGTTAAACTACTGGTTAGCACACTTAGCTGTAGATCCAAAGGACACGAGTTCAAACCTAGTTGAAGTCAGTGAGATTTTTCTAGCGGGGAAAAATCTCAAAGTGCGCCTTCTGTTGGATAAGAAGTAAAGTCGAAAGTCCCACGCCACTGCCATGTGTGACACATAAAAAATCACTACTAAGGGTTGCAACATTAATAGTGAGTGTGTACAATAACACAACCTAGATCTCGCCCAATCAAAACAAACTATAACTCTAACGTTTTAAAACTTACTCATTTATATAAAAAGTTTTAATTTTTGCAAATTTGAAATAAGGTTTGACAAAATCTTTTTTTTTACTATTAATGAATAATTATAGAATGTGATATTTCTACTTTATGAATATCCTATTATATATCTGCTACTTTCTTTCAATACGCATACGATTATTTATTGCACACATTTAATTTAAAATAAACATTTTCTTGTTTTATATTGCACAGCTACAACTACAAATAAACTATACCTTTGCGTCCCGTCATCTCGGCAACATTCTCGGGCCCACCCAGTTCATCAATGAGCTGATCTAAAGTATTCGGGGGGAGTTTGTCGCCCAGTTTCTCGATTTTGTTCAACAAGTCCTCTTTCATGTTGCATGCGCGCTCAATGGCGTCCTTTGGAGGTGCGTACAACTTCGAGTCAGCGGCAGTCACCCCTCCGTTGGCTTTCCCTGCTAACAAAAAATATTATCGGTTAGTTTACCGGAGAAACCTATTCCACAAATGTCACAGAACCTTTCCCATATCCATTCGTATTACTTGTATGTTCCGAATGTTTGTCTTTTTTAAACAAAGATAGAATTAGACCTCCACAATAAAACATCCAATGCAAAAGTGTAATTAATCCAAAAAATTCTACATATAAACTTAACAAAATGGAATATTTTAAAAATTCAAACTTACTTTAAAATCATTAGCCTACAGCAATAACCTTATTTTTTAATTTTAACTATTTTCTCTAAAAAATATTATACAACCAACCTAAACACAGGAAACCACCTCCAAAACTAACATTAATAACCTAACCTTAATAATATTACCTTCATAATATAAGTATTCGTAAAAAATATAAATTAAATAAAAAAATCCTCAGAAATACATTACATTCACACAAAGCTATCTTAAAAATTAACATTTCAAATCGACTTTTTTTAATCTAACCTAAAAATGTTAATGCCAACTAAAATTAGAGGAGATTGTCTAAATTACTAATATTACCTTCAAAATATTAAAATGAAACTTTCTGTCAACAAACAATTTTAAAAAATTAAACACCCTCACAAAATGGAACTTCAAAAAATAGCTAGCAAATAGAAAATTACTTCAAAAATACGAAGATAACCCTAAAAAATATTACCTTAATATTAAAAATACAATAGTAACCCCAAAAAAACAAACCTAGCCTTATAACAATTAACGTAGCAATGTAAAATTTCTAGTCTGACATCCTATCCAACCTAAAAAAAAATTAAAAAACAATATAACTAACCGTAATCAACCATTAAAAGATCAATCTGTTCCCCTAATGTTTGTTTTCCGATATGTAAATACATCCTTAACCTGAAATTAAAAATTTGTGCTCATAAATACCAGCTTAATTAAAAACACGTACTCTGTAAACTTGAAAGCTAAACTTAAAGCTGTTGACATAACCTCAAATATTTGAACTAAAAATGAAAATATCTGTAATAAAAATATGAATCTAACTGAAACTGCAATTCTAACCTTAAGGCCCCTTAGGAGAGCTGACGGATTTGTTGTTTGCGCCTTTTAGAAATTAATGTAAGCAAGTCGTAACATCTACCTCATTACAATTCTTACCTTCTAAAATGCAATGCATGATGATGAAAACAGCTTCTGATCCTCTTTCTCTTTATCTATATTTGTCGCCTGACATTTTGACATATTTTGCATAATTTGGAAACATTTTTTTAATATCTAACGTGTTAGCAAGATCTTAGCACATTTTAATATTTGAAAAATTCTTCACACATCTTTTCAAAATATGCAAAAATGTAATCGAACTGTGAGCACCATTTGTCGAGATTTGAGCAAAATTTTTCCATATTTGGGTAGTAGTTTTCAAAAGTTTGGTAAATGTTTCCAGGACCCGACGCTTTCAAAAAATTTGGTAATATTTTTCAAGTTTTGGTCAAATTTTTTAATATTGCTTTAAAATTTTGATATATTTTCCACAATTAAACGGGAATTTAAGAAAAAGTTACTTGTTTTGGGCACATTTTCAATATCTGAACGAACTTTTTCAAAATATGGGCAAATATTTCCTAGTATTGCCAGAGCTAAATATTTTCGTAGAAATGAGTAATAAATGATGCATTAGCCTAGAAATGTTTAAATTCCATATGCCTGAAGTTACTAATTACACTGCCAATGACTACTTAATTTGCCAACAGATTACATATAAAGACCCAAGCGTTTTCATTAGTTTCTCTTGTACGTTTAGTGCAGTTTGATCCATTGTGCAAATTTCCATAATATCCTACAATACAAAAGGAAATGTCTTGTGTGCCATTATGGGGACACTGTGTGATGAAAGCCCTCGTCAATACAAAGTTATATGAAATTTTGAAAAACTTTACTTTTGCTCGACATAAAAATTATCGAACTAAATCAACCAAACGTTTGATAAATAATGCTTCATTTATAATGATGTAAAATGATTTTTTTTATGTGCAACATTTTACTACTTGTATTTGTAGGAAGTTTTCCCAGGAGAAAAGGCTTTGCAACTGTAAACGAACGCTATGGTCATGAAACTGCAAATCAGATAAAAGACATGGAGGCTGAATTATCAATAGATAAATCTGAAAAATTTCTGTAAACTCTGAGAGATGCAAACAATACTCAGATTTTCCAAGCCACAATAGGTCAATCAGACAATGTTGTGTGGAATTCTGAAAGACGGAAGCACATCACAGCCTCATACTTCGGAAAAATTTGCAAACAAAGGGAAACCACATCAATAGACAAAACTGTTGGTCTATTATTATAGAGCACTTTCAAAGGAAATAACGCTACTAGATTTGGCCTCGAACACGAAGACACTGCTATACCCTTCTTTCAAAAACAGTACGAAATAACGGTAGACAAAAGCTGTCTTATTATCGACGAAGAATTTCCTTTCCTCGGGTCCTCTCCCTATGGATTAGTGAACGACAACGCTACAGTAGAAATAAAAAGTTCAGAAAAAAGTAGAAATCTTTCCCCTTTAGATGCAGTTATTCAGCTCAAGATATATTACTGTACTATAGACAATAGAATTTTTCTGAAGCAGGACCACAATTATTATTGCCGAGTGCAAGGGTTATAACAGAGAAATGTGCTATTTTATAACCTATATCAAGGGACGATTACACTTATAGGAGATTAAAAGGTAAATTATAATAAACACGTACAAAACTAATTGTTCTGATGTAGAGAATGTATTTCTTCGGCGAGAATTATTTCAAATTTCTAAATAAAAACAGGAAATTAAGCAAAAGTTTCCTAAATTCCTACCCAATTTCATGTGTAAGACTGGTTGCACGCTCTACTCCTTAGAGCCCTTAAATATATTATGAATTGTACTTGAATTGCCAAGAAAATCTTTCCTGAACAAACAATTATATGGTGCAGAGGCCTAATTACAGTTAAATAAGGTTAAGTTACAATTAGGCATGTGCTTGTAACATTACGCATCCAACTTGGTGTACCAACAACCAAAAGCACGTGGTTTTTAGGTTAGTTTCTGTGCGTTGTTCTGTCTAACAAATTTGTCAGAATGCCATTGCGCTTGATACTAAGTTATTCATAGTAAGGGTGTACAATAAGCCAATGATGGCTGCAGTGCTTGGAAAAGCGCGTCTAGATCTCGCTCGTTCAAATAAAACACTACAATACTAGATTTAGGTTATGTGACATTTTCACCATGCTGACGATAATGTGCTCTTCGTTGGTACACCAAGCTGTACAAAAAATTCATGTGACACACATGCCTAATTAAGTAGTTAGTATAAGTGGCAGTAGAAAAAAGTTAGTATCAGTTAGAGGTTAGGATTACTTACATTTAAATGAGGTTAGGTTTGGTTCCGTTAAGTTAAACTTATGTAGAGTTAGTTTAAGTTACGCTTAAATAAGATCAGGATAAGTCAAAAGAAAGATTTGATTAAGTAAGTTTATGTTAAGTTTACAGTTACCTAGTTTAGATTAGGTAAATCTTAGTATAAGTTACAGTAAGTGAGGTTAGATTAAAATTCAAGTTAATCTAAATTACAGTGCAGTGAGATTATGTTAAAGAACTGGCGTTAGGAGTTAAGTCGGGTTGTAGTATAAAATTGAATAAAACAGACAAGATTTACCTTTAGTGGTTGTAGTTTTTTTGGCCAAGAGTAGAGATATCTTGTCCTGCGTTGACGCGGGCTTCTTTTTAGACGAGCTGGTCTTCTTGTGCTTCTTCCCCTTCTTCTTGCGACTCCAAGGGTCGTTATCAGAGTCACTGTCGGAATTGAAGGGGTTAAAATCACTACTAACGTTAGAATCGGAATGTTCTTCGGATATCTCAGATTCAATGTCAGACATTTTGTATTCGGAGCCCGAGGTGTGCTCCGAGTCGCTCTTGTCACTGTCGGACGTCGACCACTTGTTTCTTTTAATAGCTCTGGCGGCCGCTTGCCTCGCTACAATAAGAAAACGTACATTTAAGGTTTGCATATAAATTGGTGAAAATAATAATAGAAAAAATCATAAAAAGAACATTTTACTTAATTTTTTCGTCCCTTTCACTCGCAACCCAACAAAATTAAACAGGATTAAAAGGTCAAATATCAGAATCTGCAAGTAGAGGCTACATTTTTGAAAGCGACAGAAATTAAAATCGTATATATTAATAATAATAAAAGGCAATTTCAACAGGTATTTATTTTTATTTTAGCTTTATACGTATTTCGACATACAATATGTCATTATCAAAAGCATTTAATGAAGTAAACATTTATAGCCATAATCGTCTCTGTTGAGGGAGTTTGCTCAAAATAGCTGAAGCTAAGTGTAACAGCATCAGTAATTCCTCATTCTTAGTCGACAGTCCTCAGACTGGGTTATTGCAGCTTTCCACTTTTCTCTGTCTAAGGTTATACAACACAATCCTGTTGCCTCCTTAGGAAATTCTATCAACATAGCTGTTAGATAGGACAAGTTCTCTTGCAAATGTTGTAGTTAACCAAAGATAATTAAACTAAGAAATAGAAATAAGGTAATAATAATCACTACAACCTTATTTAGGCCTTGAGCTTCTTCTCCGCAGTTTCTTTAAATTCTTTTTTAAATATACTTTTGCTTCAATTCTTACTTTTGTAATTGTTTTTCTTGTAACTATTTCTACATTTTTCCTTACTTCGTGCTTTTCTTCAAGGTCAGTACTTCAGTCCACTGACCAACCAATTTTTTTGCAAGTCTTCTTTCCTGTTTTTGCTTATTTTATATTTCTTTAGGTTCACTTTCCTGCAGCTCTTGTTGTCTATAGAGTAATGTTCTTCCTCTTTCCCTTAGGACTTCTCTACAGCCATGTTGGTGTCATCATGACATAATTATCTTCTATTGCGAGTTACTGCTGTAAAATTGTTCATTTTTGGATACTTTTTGAAGCTTATTTTCTCTTGTAGAGTTCTTGTTAACACCTGGGTTGCTAAAAACGATTAGGTTTATTGTTTTTAGGAATATCCCAGGAATTATCTTCTTCTGGTCTAGTGTATTTTTGCTTTTTCTTGTTCTGATACATTTCTTCTTGTTTATTTCTTTGTCATGAACTATGAGAGCATTGTATTTGGTTCAGGCGAAAATGAAAATACCAATAACAAGCACAGAAGACAACCCAGAGGACAGAACACAAATAAAAGCAAAGGCAATTCGTGAAAATACCATTTGGCTGTATAAGGAAAGAGACATAATTCATTTACAAGAAGTATATAGTAAGAAGTTTAAATGTTTCTTCTCAAGCTCTCACATCCAATCTTGGATATAGGCCTACTCCAATTCCTTCCATTGCTCTCGATTTTGTGCGATATTAATCCAACCCTGATTCTCTTTCAAAATCGTCATACCAGCGCATTGGTGGTCGGCCTCTGCCTCTCTTGTGCTCGTATGCTCTCCAGTTTATTATTTTATGGCTCCATCGGGTTACATCACTTCTGGCTACATGCCCAGCGTATCTCCATTTGAGGAATGCTATTCTTTCGCCTTTGAGCTACTCTCAGTATTTCTATATTGCCTTTTGTAGTTGTCCAATTCTCTGCCCCATATGTGATGACTGGCAGTACGCACTGGTCGAACACTTTTGTTTTGAGGTGTTGAGAAATTTTTTTGTCTTTGAGAACGGAACTTAATCTTCCGAATGTCATCCAGCCTAATCTTATTCTTCTTTTTATTTCTTCTTTTTATTTCTTCTTTCTGGCTTGCTCTTCCCAGTTCTATTTTTTGTCCCAAATATGTATATTGTTCCACTTTTTCTATTTCTGTTTCTCCTACTCCCACTGTCACTCGCATTGTTTATCCCGTGCGTAATTGTTAGGTTCATCTTTAGTCCTACTTTAATGGATTTCCTGTGTAAGTCATTAACATCTGTTGTAAGTTATTGGTGTTTTGTGCAAACAGAACGATATCGTAAATTAGTCGATCGTTTACCATTTACATTTATTCCTTTATCTTCCCAATTTAGTCTTTTAAATATGTCCTCAAGTGCCATCGTAAACAGCTTCGGTGAGAGTGAATCGCCTTGCCTAACTCCTCTTTTTAAGTGGAACAGGTTTTGCTTTATCATGCAGGATGTATGTAGCTGCGGCTTATTTAGCATATTTACCTTTTTTATCTAGAAATAAGGAAAACTAAGCAAAACTATCTTAACGGAAAAAACAAGAAAACCCATCTCTAATGAAAGTGAAACACCTAGAAGGTGGAAGAACCACTTCAAATGTTTAAGAATTATGGGAGGTACAAAAAATCACTGTTGAATGACAAACAGCAGTGCTAATTCTGATTTACAAGATAGAAGAAAAAGTTTTTGTTTTCTACAATTGAGGTATTTCGGCCTCATATTCATTTTCCTAGTTTCTGTTGCTGGACTGGTTGTTTTACGCAAATGTTTTTGGTAGATTGGCATTCATTTAGTAATTCTACTACAGTTTTTTTTAGCTCAAAGTAATTTGCACTTGCTGTGTGTAGTTTCCTTTTTATCGTTTGCTTTTAGTATTGTTGAAACTGGTCTCTTGTTTACTAATCTTCCCATTAATTTTTCCCTGTTCTAGCTTTGTTTTTTCTATTAGTTAGACTTGCTTGCTATTGTTTAATTTAATTTCTTCTGTGAGCTCTGTTTTAATTTTCTATTTTATTCTTCTAAGCAACTGGCTATATTCGGTTTTCATATCCACTTGGTGTTTTTGAGTTTTATTAATCCCTAATTTACCTTTCATATTTTTTGTAACAAACCTATAGAACTAATACATCTCATTTTTACTTCTTTTCAATTTCTATCTATGGATGACAGTTCATTTCTCAAAAGCTCTTCTGTTTCTGTACTTACGGTTCTCGTAATTTATGATTGGCTATATTTAAGTTTTGTTTTACAGATTCACATCCCTTTGTTACTTTAATTTGTTCGATTTCCTTAAATTGAATGCACATTTTATACTACCATTTCGCAACCCCATAACCACTACTTACAAAAATAGCAAATAAAACAAAAAGAACTCCAAAATGCTACATACTGGGCTTCCTTTTGCCAGTAGTTGAACTGTTTCCTTCGTCGTTACCATTGGCAGTCTTTTTGGAATTTGAAGGCGGTTCTAGGCCCAATAACCTGTGTATTCGGTTGCGATCAGGTGCTGGGAAATGCTTCTCAACTAACGTTTGGAAAACGCCTAAAAATGATAATGTAATTACAATTAATTATAATTTATTTTTAATAAACGCACCCTTCGCTGTTGACACAAAATCTGTGAGTTCCCCGTCATCCCTCTCCAATTGTTCAAGTGTTCTCGCTTCGCCAGTGCTTTGCAAACCAATAACCACACATTTACCTGCAACAACAACACCTGTAAATACTGATTTACGAAACCCCTTTTCAACATACCACATTTAATGGCTTCGTGTGCAGTGCCAACAGCATGCGGCACTTTGGCGGCGATGCAGAGGTACTTAAAGAACCGCTGGTGGGAGGACCAAAACTGACCCCACATGGTCTTCCTCATACGATTTTCAGCATCAACCAGCTCTGCAGCCTCGTGGAACTTCTGCATCGCTTCCACCCATAGCTTTACGCTGGCATCGTAGATTTTAACGAAATCTTCCGATAGAGGAACTTCTTCGATCTTGAAGGCTACACCATGGAAACTCAACTGTCTCGCTATATACATCCCTGTTGGAAAGCATTTCTGGTTAGGGAACCCTCAAAATGGTATTGTCAGCAAGCTTAAGATTAGAAATGTTAAAAATGGGTATTGTTATACATCAGTGTTATGCTGGCCTTTATTAAGTTTTTAGCTATCAAAATTTTTGTTAATGAATGTACTGATGTTACTTTTTAAAACAACTTAAATATTGACCAAATAGGTCATCTATAGTTCTGAGTCACCGTGTATATAATTGGTTATTCAATCAATTTCCTTAAACTACTTTACCACACACATATATTTCAAGCCTATTTATAAAAGACAGCAAAAGCAACGTTCAAAAACAACAAGAGAATGTTTTTTTAAGTAGGAAGAGCTTAAGGACGATTTCAGTAAGAAATTTGCAAGAACCTTTTACCAACAAGCTAATAAAATAAAAAAGGGTAATCGACCAAACACCTCAAACTGTAAGGATAAGAAGGGGAATTTGACAGGAGAAACAATAGAAATGCTGAATAAATGGGTAAAATATTTTTCAGGATTCCTGAATATGAACGACTAAAAAAAGGTAGGACCAGAAATAGACGTTAAGTGAAGAAGAGGAAGCGGCACCAACAATGGAGGAAGTAAAAGAAATTGTAAAAAAAAAAGAGAAATAACAAAAGCACCAGGCAAAAGTGGAAATACTAAAGTATAGATGGGAATAGATAACAAAAATATCGCACAACCTAAACCGAGATATATGGCTAAAAGACGAAATCCCTAATCTGCAACCACTAAAAGAGATATTAAAAAAGACTAGAGAAAGCTGCAGGAATCAAAGATTAATAAAAATAAGACAAAATACATAAGACTTGAGAAGACAAAAAATACAAACAGAGGAAGCCGCATCAAGTTTAAATGTGAAAAGTGAAAGAATTCATATATCTAGGAGCAACGACCACATCCAATTTTAGCCAAGAAAAGACAATACAAAAGCCAGAATATTGCGCTGCAGCAAAAGCTATAAAGTTCTACAATCAAGCAAAGTACAGTAGACTTGCATTAGTGTGAACATGCAAAAATATGAACTATTCATAACATGAACAGCAAAATGTATACATTTACTACTCTGTAGTGTGAACACCTAAGACCTTCAATAATGTGAACAAGTATTCTGACTTGTAGAAACTTGCATAGTCTTGCAAATACTAGGGATAGAACCATCTTATTTGCAGTTTGTATGCAGGTGTTGATCGTAGACAGTTATTTCTTGATTAGGGAATATTATGCAGCCAAAAACATCAAAAAAAATTTCTAACAATGAAAATGCAATTCATATATCTTCAAAATTAAATATATTTCGACTATACATTAGTCTTCATCAGTAATAAAATAACAAACTTAAATTTATTCTTTTACAATTGCAAAACCGGTTTTTTTTAAATCTCTTATGAGTTCTTCAGGCAATTTGAATATGATTTAACCTCTTTTTTTTTCCCACTTCCCTTCTGTTGAAAATTTGTTTTATTCTTCTAACATAGGAAAAACGGCTGGCAGTTTATAATTATTTCTTGATTAGGGAATATTATGCAACCAAAAACATCAAAAAAATTTTTTTTAACAATGAAATACAATTCATAAATCTTCAAAATTAATTATATTTCGACTATACATTAGTCTTCATCAGTAATAAAATAATTAACTTAAATTTATTCTTTTACAATTGCGAAACCGGTTTCTTTTAAATCTCTTATGAGTTCTTCAGGCATCTTGAATGTGATTTAAGCTCTTTTTTTTTCCAACTTCCCTTCTGTTGAAAATTTGTTTTATTGTTAATTATTCTATTACTGATGAAGACTAATGTACAGTCGAAATATATTCAATTTTGAAGATTCATGAATTGCATTTTCATTGTTAAAAAAAATTTTGATGTTTTTGGCTGCATAATATTCCCTAATCAAGAAATAATTACAAACTGCCAGCCGTTTTTCCTATGATGAACCAATCATAGACAGTGTTTACAGTTTTTCTGCTTGTGAATAGTGCGCTTCAAAATGTCTACAAATAAGAAAAAGTGTTAAACTTTATATGAGAAATCTAAGATTATTGAAGACTGTAACAAGGGCTTGAGTGTCACTACATTGTCCAAAAAATATTTAGTAGCTAAATCTGCTATCTGTTCCATCAAAAATAAACAAAACAAAATTATAGCAGCTGTCAGCCAAAGCTTAACACCAAGTAAAATTCAAAAGTGCACTTTGAGAAAGGCTGAAAAACCCTAGAATGGAAAGTGCATTAAATAAATGGTTCATTCAGGAAACGTGAACGGAATTTGCCAGTTACCGGCGATATGCTAAAACAAAAGGCCGTAGATCTGTATGCAAACTTGAATGTAAATGCTGGAAAATTTAATGCAAGCGATGGATGGCTTCAAACGTTTAAAATGCGGACTTTTGAAAATTTTTGGTGAAAAACTCTCATCACAACCACAACTTGTTAATCCATTTAAAGAACTGACTCGAATTATACAAGAATTCGACCTTAACGAACATCAAATTTATAATGCAGATGAAACTGGGTTGTACTGGAAACTTCTGTCTGACAAAACCTATGTTTCATTTTCTGAAAAAACTGCACCAGGTCCGAAAATAGCAAAACAACGAATAACATTTCTAGGATGTGCCAAAGCAAAATCACCTAGGGCTTTGAAGAATTGTAATCATCCCCTTGTCTACAGCAACACTAAAAATGCCTGGATGACAAAAGAAATTCTGAAAAATTGCTTTTTTCAGCAGTTTGTACCCGAGGTGAGTAAGCAAGTCTCTATACATAGGTACTGCATTATGTATTAGTGTATAAAAATGATTGTTTGTAGGTTAGAAAATTCTTGAGAAGCAAAAATCTTTCCGAGAAAGCCATAATCCTGTTAGATAATGCTCCATCACATCCACCGGGTGAAGAATTGAAAAGCAATGACGGTACCATATTTGTTGTGTTTATGCCACCAAATGTAACGCCACTTATTCAACCTGTGGACCAAAATGTTTTGAGACTTACTAAACTCTACTACAGAAAAAGCTTGTTAACTTCTATCATATCAAAAGGCGAAGGATTAGCAGATGCGATTAGAACACTCAGATTAAGAGATGCTGTTCTACATTTGTATGTTGCATGGAAACAATTGGAGCCTTCAGTCATTTCAAAATGTTGGCATAATATTTTGGGGAAAAATACTTTTGAGGAAGAAGATAACTTGCCTTTGGCAAGACTTCAAGAAATTTGGAATAGTGAAAGACCGCAGGCTTCAATAAGGGATACTACTGATATGCTACAACCAATTCAGCCAGTAAGAAGTTTGCGAAAGAAGTTAACGAAATGCAGTTATATAATATATGTATGGTTTTTTTTCTAGGCCGTGTATAGCACCAAGGATGTTGAAGATTGGAATAAGGATGTTGTTGAAAATGACACTGATTTGGGAAACGATGTTAATGGTGACGTTTCAGAAGATAGTGATTGTGAAGTTGTTGATGTACGCAGAAAAAAATTACTCATCCCGAGGTTCTCCAAGCATTAAAAATGGTAACACAGTGTGCAGAACAGAACGAATTTGCTGTTAGTGACATTTTAAGCCTAAAAAAAATATAGAGGAGAAAGCTGTATTGGCAAACATTTCCTCCACAAAAATTCAAACCGAAATTACATCATATTTTAAATAAATATGTACGCATACATAGTGTAATACATGCATATGTTAATTTTACTGTAGTATGTTAATTTGCAAGTGTAATATGCGTAATACATAAATAGTAACGGACTAAAAGACTTCAGGGTTGTATTATTTCAAAATTCCTATGCATACCCTCAATAGTGTGAACAATCTCTCACATATGTGAACAAGCTCGAATTTTTCGTGTTCACACTACTACTGTATCTAGAAAGACAAAGATGACACCTTATAAGACAATGATTACATCTACAGTTGTGCACTGGTATAAATCGTTGACTCTCAGTAAAAGTAATCAAAATAAACTGTGTAGATGGGAGAGAAAAATTGCAAGGCACATTTTTAGAGGGAAAAAGTAAAAGAGATGTGGAGAAAAAGAACAATTTGTGAAATATTTAACATGCTAGATGGGACAGATACAGTGTCAATGATATAAACTTGCAGAGCGAAATAGCTGGGACATATAACGTGAATGCCAGACACAGAATACAAAAAAAAATGTTGGAAAAATTTAGAAACCAAGAAGACTGCGGACGCTAGTTAAACGGTATTCATAGTCCAGTACAATCCGCACGGGTCAATACTTAGTGGGTGGACCAATATAGTGGCATACGCAACCGGTCGTGCTTCGGAGAGTACATAAAACCGTCGGTCCCGATTGTCATGCACACAACCTTGACAATCGTAAGCTATGTAGTGGAACTTCTCTTCTCTCTTCAACGGGTTAGGTTAGCCTCCTGCCTGATATACATGCAAAAAGGGCTCTTTGAACCTACTCCCTTGTAGGTAATTATCAGGCCATTAGCCTATACACAGAAGAAGAAAAAACAACCAAAGGCAACGAAAGGCAAAGTGGCTAGATTAAGTTAATAAAGACCTAAGAAGACTAAGAATAAGAAACTGGAAACAAGCAATAAACAGGAAACGCTGAAAAAAGACCCAGAAGCCTCCATGGCTTATACCGCTAGCACTATTTATATATTTACAAAAAGATCGATTTTTATTATGATTTTTTTTAGTATAACATCAAAAACTTATACCCTCAACAAACAAACTAGATGGACACCATTATTTACAATCAAAATTGTCCGCAACATAATATGTTTACATAAACCTTGATACGATCAATTGCGAAACGATCCTGCATGAATATACACGAGTACAACACACACGATCCGATGGTTGTACATTTCGTGTTCAATGTGTAGTATTTGGTTTCTTTCCGCCTGTTTCTGATGTTTCTCCCAATAAATTTAGCAGAATATTCAGTTTTTTTGCAGAAACATGGTGCGCCAATGTTTTATATGTAAGGGAATTGACAAAAAAGAGGAAGGCATATCTTTTCATGGGTAATTGAGGTTACGTATGTTGTGGCTTCGTTCTTAGATATCAGTGGCGTGCTATTGGCTTCTCAGGCAAATGTTCTGTCCGTCTAAATTAAACTCAATAGAAATTATATGTATTTTTAGAGTCAAATAATATTTATTACATTGATAATTAATTAATATTCTGAAATTAAATTTATATTATTTTTTAAATGATATGGCATTAGGTTGTGTTTTAAATTATAAGCAATAATATGTATTTATAATACGAATAAGAAGTAAATTAACAAAAACAATTTTGTTTAAAAACCAGTAAGGCAGGATTGATAAAAATAATGATTTTTAACATTAAAAATCACTGATTTTTTTAATCATAATTTGTTGATTTTCTTACAATATTTTATAATTATAAAAAAATCATTCGATTTAAATCACTGAATTAAATTGTGATTTAAATCTGCTCAACTCTGCATAAATACTTATAATTAATAATTTATTATTTAATATAAGAGTCGTCCTTTATAATGGCAGTAACAATTTTTGTATGTATTTCTGTATAAGTAACTTTAATTTTAAAAAACTGACAATAAAAATGTAACTAAGCGTTCTCTCATATGCCAACTTAACGTAATTTTGGCAATTCGGGAATTGAGTGATAAACAAATTCGAATAAAATGTGAAATTATTAACTTAATATTAAAATTACCCTCCTAAATCGCACGTCTACGTGTAAGACGGCATCTATTTGTTTTCCGTATGTTGTTCACTCACCTCCTCTATCCCTTGGGCCATGTTTGAAATGCAATAATGTGGACAAATGTACTACTACACAGGTATTGAAGTGCAGCGTCCATCTAGTTTATTTGTCTGAGCTTATACCCATAGACAATAATGTCCATTCAAAAAACACCTTAACCATATTTTATTAAAAATTCCATACCTCGCAATTTCATATCCATGGCTACAATTTCCATGGCACCAACACCTCGCTTCTCCACGGCGGATATAAAATCGGCAAATTCATTGAAAGGAGTCCCCTCACCCCACATGCCCAGACGAACCATGTAAGCCATGTTTCGGGGCTCGGAGGCTCCGGTTGCAGATGCATACACAACCCGAGCCTTAGGTAACTTGTTCTGCAGTTCCAGCACAGTCAAACCTACAAAAAAAAGCCGTTTACACTGCATATAGAAAATAAACACGTAATCTTTTACCAGTCTTAGTGGGCTTAGACGAGCCCACCGGGCACAAATTCTTAGCCCGATGACACTCGTCAAAGATAATCGGCCCATCAAAGTCGGGCCCGCACCACTGCAGCAGCTGCTTCAGCCGAGACTTGTACTTTCCACCGGCCGTGTTCGATTCACCAATGAGGGCCGAGTACGTGGCAAAGATGACCCCTTTCTTGACGTTCCCGTTGATGGCCGAAGATATTTTGGCATACTTAAATTTATTTAAAGCGTGTACATCTATTTTTCCAGCACCTATGTCTCTGAGATCACGTTCCGCATCGTACTTCAAGTCGTTGGACACCGATATCCAAATTGCACGTTTGCGGTTTTTTAAGTAGTTTTCGAGCAGTATCCCCCCGATTGTTCGGCCTTTACCGACGCCAGCTCCGTCACCTGCGTAGGAAGCAGACCGTTAAAGAGATGCAAATTAATGCTGGTTTTAGTTAGTGCCTACCGATAAGAAACCCTGCTCTAGATCCGTCTGGGAGAATGTGTTCGTGTTGCTGGGAGGCATAAGTAATACTTTCAAGCTGCAAGGCGGATAAATGACCCGTCTTTATGGTTTCCTCCGGTATTGATAATTTATACCTACGAAAATGAAAAGTTAGGTTACGTGCAGAAGCGTAAATTTTTAGGTTAATTTTCAAATGATTTGATGACGGCTATGAGAAAAATGTTAAAATCGAGATGAAAAAAGCCCTTTCAAAAAATATATTGATAAATATAGAATTTTATAAATGTTGAGTTACGTACTAACATTTTAAACTACAAATATTTGTATGTTTTACCACGCAAACTAGCATTTTTATTGTGTTATTGTTTGTTTGCTTGAAAATTCAGTTATTGAAGAGAGCGTAATATGAATTTTTAAAAAGATGAAATGGTTGATATGTTGTCTATCTATATTAGGGGAGTTCCAAAGAAATTGTTTATTAGATTGCAGAGTTTACGCTGATTATTTCCCAGATCGAAGACATCCCAATGTGTTGACTTTCAAACGATTATGACAAATATTCCTACATACAGGCAGTGTTGAATCAGATATTACTCCACGCAGAAAGCGTATAACTAATGAAGACAACGAATTTGCTGTAGTACAAGATCCGAACTGTAGAGATATAAGCCACCGAACAGACATATTCTGTGTGACAAATGAAAAATGTTGAAAAAGTACAAGTACCATCCCTACCACATTCAACTTCATCGAAAACTGCTTGATCATGACTTTCAATGTCGGCTAATGTTTTGCGAATAATAAATGCTCAAGCTAATTTCTTTAATTATGTGCTTTTCTCTGACGAAGCAAAATTTCATAAACATGGGAAAGTGAATCGGCACAACTTCCACCATTATTCAACTGAAAATCCGTCAATTGTAAGAGAAGTGGATAACCAACATCAATGGTCTTTAAACGTTTAGGGAAGAATTCTAGGCAAACATGTCGTTGGTCCATACCTTTTTGAAGGACATCTGAATGGTCAAATGTAGTTACAATACACAGGACAGAACTTATGGCTGCAACATGGCAGCCCCTTCACGCTATAATTTGAATGTTAGAAACGTTGAATTTCCCAATAAATGGATTGGGAGAGGAGGCCCAGAGCTTGGCCGGCAAGGTCTCTTGATCTGACCAAATTAGATTTCTGCTGTGAGGGTTTGTGAAAGATAAAGTTTACAGCATTCCGCCTACGACGAGAGAAGACATGCGAATGCAAATTCAACATGCTTTTAGGGACATAACGCCTGCAGTGTTGAGAATTGTGAACAATTCCTTTAGGCATCGATTACATTTAGGTGTTCAAGAAAATAGCCGACATTCAGCACATTTACTACAATTTTAGATGTGGTTCTTAATAGATCTTTCCCCATAATAATTAGTATAAATAGTGCTGACTGAGGAGTTGTACTCTGTATATTTAATATTTTTATGTTAATATAGCTTGTATTTGGTTATTTACATATAACTGCGATTTCAAAACAAAAAATGCAAGTCATATAAAACCTTACAACGTATGTAGTTTATTGAGTCAGCTATCGTTTTAAGGAAAGCCTTAAGATTCCTTGCCGTTTTGTTTAATTTCGTTTTTGTTCCAAAAAGCACGGTAAAACATACACATATTAAATAGCACAATAACAAATTTAATTAAATGTTTGAAGAAACAAATTGTATATAAAACCAGACAGGCTTATTGTATTAAATGATAGATAACCAATTTACCAAATAGAAAAGATTTATTTTATTAATTCTTTTCAAAGTATGATGTTGCACATCCAATACTATTAGTAGAGTATTTCCATTTGACCAGAATAATTCTATTTTCTGGGCACCAATCAAGTTAAATTTCTTCTAATTAAGAAAATAATTGACGGAAAACATTTCAACAAAATTGTTTCATTACTATAAAATTACTTAAAAAGAGACTCACAACAGCAAAATAGCTGTTACGGTTTGCATTGTCAGTTAAATGAATAATGTTAATTCAGTTTCACGTAAATTAACCATGAAAGACACACGTATTCTCAAAATATATTCGTATACCCCAGCTGCTGTTTGACAAAGAACCACCAAATTTAAAAATTATTAAAAAATACCTTGACTTTTGTTTTTCAATAATGTACTTTTAGGTTATGTGCAATTGTCAACAATGACAGTGATGTCAACATATCAATTTTTTAGGTTAAATAACCTTTTTAATAGTGTTGTTGCATAAGCACGTAAAAATACAAGTAGGTACTGTCATACTAAGAGTCCTTTCTTTGATCCTTACCAAACATCTGCAGGAGCAACTGACGACAACGAAGCTGTTTCCACTACAGGATCAGGATGTTTACGGCCAAGTTTCAATTTTGCAGGCATATAATCCGCATATGTCTCAGCTACACCTAATTCTTCATCGTCAACCTACCATACATTATAAATCAATAACATAACTGCACAAACTTAAAAAACAACTCTACCTCTTCCTCTTCATGTTGCGGCGGTAATTGTTTCGCATCTGCATTCATCCACATCGAAGCTACAGCCTTGCTACTGAGTTGTGGGCCCCACGGATGCCCCGCGGGATTAGCATACATGAGTGTCGACAAATTTTGCAAGAACGGATTCTGCATGTACGGGTTGTTCATGTTCATGCCCATCACCGCCATTTCCACTAGAAACAGAATTGAAAAATCAAGCCGCAAAGACTATTCTAAACTGTATGCAGCAAAAAAGAGGTGTTAGTGCGTTGTTTAAATGTCATGCCTTTAAAAAAAAAAAGAAAAACAGCAGCAGGCCTAAAAAAAATGGAAATACACTACATACTCATAAAATATTAGTGTCTACAATTTACTTCAATGGTATTCAGAACTGTCTTTGAATTTACAATAATGAAAATACTATTGTTTATAGGTTATGGGTACTTCCCCTTCTGATAAGCAATACCTTATCAAATGCAAATGTTTGACTAAGCATTATCACACTTTATTGTAACTTTAGATACAGCTCTGATAAAACCCAAAAAAAAAAGAGAGGAAAATCAGATCCGCGCACTTAACGGAATCACATGCCATACTTGGGAGCTACCCTGAGCTTGCAGCAAAAAGGACTTACTCTGCTGCAAAAGTTGTGCAGCGTTGAAGCCTGAAGTGGGGGGAAACATGGCCCCCATATTCAAGGGGCCCCCCAAGCTGCTTAACATACTGGCCATCGCAGCCATGCTGCTCATACCGCCGTACGGAGAAGGCGGTGCGCCCACTGCGAAACAGTTAACATATTGTTAACACAACGTTGAGCACATGCACAATGTTCGCTTTTATCACGACACCCTATGAAAACTAACAAAAAAATACTTACTGGCAGGGTTCCTCATCATGTTCAGATCAAAGCTTGGAGGAAAACCGGCAGGCGGATATTTGCTATTTGCAGGCATGCTCACTAATGGTGGTTTGACGGTGGTACTTTTTTCTGCTTCCTGCTTCAGCTTATTCTCCCTTGATTCTCTCGACTCTAGAATTCCAGCGGCAGCGGCCAAATCCTTGCCACCACCTAAATTGTAAAAATTTTAAAAGCCATTAGTTAATGCTACTAAATGCCAATAGCAAATACTTACCAGGTACCTGGATTTTATCAGGATCCTCATCATCGTCAAAGTCAGAACCTGAAGACTCGTCGATGTCATCATCCATTGCTGCTTTTTTAGACTACACCGTGCAAAAAAAAAACAATTTATTATGTGTTAATTGAGTCAATTACACCAAAAACCGTTTCGTTTTGTAGGTTTACGAGAACTGTCTAACAAAGGGTTGGATTATGCAGTAGGGTCTTCGTTAACAGAGCTAATGGGGTTAAATTTTTATTTTGAAACAAATATGGCGCAAACCAACGCCCTTTAATAATTACAGCAAGCTCGTCTCAGCCATAATCCATGCAAAATTACCAGCAACGACTCTAAGAAAGCCTCGCACAGAGAATACCGACCGAAGTTTTTTTTCACTTTTTGGGGTTATGAATTTTTAACAAAGCGTATCGCTGCGAAAAAACTGAATTGCGCAATAATTTATGGCTAGGTTGAAGCAATAGGCGATAAAATACTCGTTCGAAAGCATGCTGCCCGAAATTAAACCCTCGTTAACGTAATAATTGCGAAAAACAACTGATTAGTCTACAATGGAAGAAGTACATAAAAAATTACATTACCATTTTTACGCATTCCTTTGCATGCAAAGCGGATATTTTGGCTGCCGCTTTAATCTAAATCTGCAACTTCTACGTGTACTTATCACTTTTAACCAAACAATAAACTTACAGCTCGTTTAGAACGCGGCATTGTCAAAGTGTTAGGTAAAACTCGCACTTTTATTACGAACACGCTAACGCCATCTTAATTAGATTCCCACAATGCACTGCGAAGTGCCAACATTGATTTCTAGTGACAGAAGAATTCGAAAGACACCAAAAATAGGGACTTTTTATTCCCAACGAACTACTAAAAACAAGAAAGGTTTAGGAATGCGTCGTCCAATCACAAACTAACTCTATGGCGGTAAATTTGAATTTAATGGCTGTTTAAAACGAAACTGTTCATCCATGACACACGAGTATTATTTTGCATAATGAATTCCGATTTAATTATTTACTTTTATTTATCAGTTTACGTACTTGCAATAATTGGCAAATGTAAAATGAATACTAAAGTGTTTTTATATGGTTTTATGTGTAATTAATGTAACAGATTTTATTTGTAAACAAGAAAAAAGAGTCTCATAAATTATTTTGGAACTAACTGATTTTTCCCGTTATTGGACTATAACACGAGGTCCTTTAGGACTTTTGACATAATTTATTTAAATAATTATCGACGAAAAAAGGAAAAATGGTTGAACGTTAAACGATCATGGCTGCTATGAATTCGAAAAGCAAGTGAAATTTACAACCTTAATATCCCTCAACGAAATCAAAACAAAGACAAGGAATTAGAATACAATTTTACAGAAGGAAATAATGAACCAGCCAATATAGAATAACGTAAGAAGATGCCAGTTAAATGTAATTTGGCAGGCAAACATTATCGAAGAAATCAGAAAACAGTTATTTCCGAAGAGTCTTCAACCAGTGAAGCTTATTCTTGCAGAATTAGTCAGAAGAATTGGGCGTCGAGTAGGATTTTTGTCAAAACTTAGACAGGTCTTTATTAAAAGTATCTTTTGTAAACATATAAATGATGATGTGTACCTACGAATGAGAATACTTCAGATGATGCAACTCCAAACAACAGTTATGTTTATAATTTCGATAATGGGAGTTACATCGTTTGAACGTCCTACATTTCCACAATTTTCCCAGGGATTTTTGATTTGAAAAGGTCATAAAAAGAAATACAATTTAAAATATTCATTATTAAACTATAATTTTCCGTCAGTAACCCTTGATGCTTAAGAAAAACTTAAAAATATTCTTTCAATTCCAGATGTATGAACATGTATTAAACTTTTCGTCTTTCTAAAACATGGGCACTGAGATCTGCCACAAAGTAGAACAAAAATTAGGGTTGCGTTACAAGAAAATTCTTTTCGAACGAACTAAAAAAGACGTCGTTGATACTGATGATGATGGAAGTATAAGTACTGAGGAAGAATAGAAGCATCAGAAGCATGATTTGGCTTGCCTAGCAAATTTTTTTAACCCCATGAATGACATAACTATTTCAAGACAAGGCCCTGAAGTCACCGTTATTTATACAAGCTGTCTGTTTAAGCATTCTTAGAAATGCCTATTTTAGTTATGTAAAGGCTTCCAGAAAAATTGTCGGGTATTTTCTGTCTATTATGCACTAAGCCTCCCTATATTTGCACAGTTGCACAGATATATAGATTTGTTTTGTTGACTGTCCTACCCCTCACAAAGTTATCTGTTGCAGGGTAGAAATAAACAGTTGATTTCTTAGCGCTTAAGCAGCACACTTAATAGTAATAAATGCTCAAATAAATGTATTAACTGTATCTTATTACTCTGGTGCATCGTAGTGCATACGCAACGGATCTTTTACGAGGTCACATAAATTTGAACGTGTATTGTACCCATTAGATAAATAAATGTGTATTAGTTCACTCTTTCGACGATAGAAGATTGTCAGAGAAAACGTGATTGGTCGATTTCAAATTAGCCGCTTCTATTTATTTGCTTGCGGCGGCCATTTACAAAAACAATCGCATCCTGACGTTTACCGTACGTTTGTTGATGATAACAATAAGTAAATCTGCAATAATATCGGTCAAATTAGACCATCGGCCTGTAGAGTTGCATTAATTTTCAACCAATTTCTCGAAAATGTCGATAGGAGTACCTATTAAAGTATTACACGAAGCCGAAGGGCATGTTGTAACCTGCGAAACGATTACCGGCGAAATTTACAGAGGGAAATTAATCGAAGCTGAAGACAATATGAATTGTCAAATGACTCAAATAACTGTCACTTACAGAGACGGCAGAGTAGCCCAGCTTGAAAATGTGTACATTCGAGGTTCCAAAATAAGGTTTCTAATATTACCAGATATGTTGAAGAATGCACCGATGTTTAAAAAGCAAACGAAAAGTGGCACAGCGGGACGAGGAAAATCTGCCATATTACGGGCGCAAGGTTTGTATTTGTATATGTTTTTATGATTCTGTATGGTAACAAACTTGTTTGTAGCTGCTCGGGGTAGAGGACGAGGCGTTAATCCTGCCGTACGGGGACGAGCTACTTGGCAAGGAGGGCCTCCACAGCCGGGAGGGGTTCCGGGCCGAGGCGGCCGATAGATTATTTTCAATACTGTGTATTATTTTTAAGTCTAGTAAGCTTGTCAAGTGTATATTTGCAAGCAATAATGTAAATAAGAGAATTAGTAATTGGAAAGGTATTTTAGGACGAATTATATCTAAGAAAGAATAAAACCTTTTTGCCATAACCTGTACGGTTGGAATACTTTTCTTTTTATTTAATTCTACAATCTTATTGCTTGTTCTTTATGTTAAGTATTTTACGTATTTATATTTCTGGAAATTAAATGCAAAAGATTTTGTAATAAAACTTTAAAATTTGCACTTTTTATTTTAATCATTTATTTTCACTACATTAAAATAACGGCGTAACTATAGTTACTATAATTTAAAGCCAGAATGTATTGATACCATACCCAAGCTTAAGTTTTCATATGTAACTTGGCGAAAACCAGCTCTTTCAATAATCGATTTGTAAGTTTCCTATAAAAAAAAAAAGGTTATAGTAATTCCAGAAAATAATCCTAATTGTACTTGCCTGATCAGGAAACTGACGAATGCTTTCAACTAAATATTGGTAAGGTTTCCATTGGCCTGTAATTAACTGTCCCAACATGGGTATAATTTGAAAACTGTATTGATCATAAAGCCTAGAATAAAATGACTTAAAAGGTAGATAAACTCTTTACTTACATAACGACTTTACCATTGTGCTGGAGCATATTCCATATGACTGAATTCTAAACACATAAATCGTCCACCCGGCTTTAAAACCCTGTATGCTTGTTCAATAACCTACACAGACAAAAAATTAACTGTAACTGTTTTATTAATTAGGTTGCCTTTCATACCTTTTCGATATGTGTGCAGTTTCTGACACCGAAAGATACAGTATATGCATTAAAAGTTTCATCAGCAAAAGGCAAATTTTCAGCATTACCTTCCTTCCAGCCTATAAACTTGGGATCATAACCCAGGTCTTTGCATCTAGATTCTCCCACCTTTAACATCGCAGCATTAATATCACATACAGTTACATGACAATCCTCCTGGCACTGAGCATTTATTATGTAGTTTAGGAATCTGAATGCAATATCTCCTGAAACCAGCTGTTGATGACCATTTAATGTAAATAATTTAAATTCGAGTTTACCTGTACCACCTGCCACATCCAACAACTTGGTTCCTTTGGTTGGTGCCAGCCTATGCATGAAAATGTCTTTCCAAATCCTATGTATTCCCAAAGACATCGCATCGTTCATCTTATCGTATGTGTTTGCTACATTTATGAACACTTCATTTACTGTGAAAATAATGAGTTATTCGCTTTGAAAATTTATCAGCACCACCATAATAGCTACCTTTTTCTTGTTTTTCGCTCTCTTTTACTTTTTCGAAACCAAAATGTGTAAATTCGGCTTCCTCTTTGGCCGCTTGATTATGTCGCGATCTTAGTAAATTCATAGTCAATGGTGCTTGTCTAGCTAATAATTTTGTGCTTCTTAACAATTTCATCGTGGCTTTTGATAAAAACAAGTATACCAGAAAGGGTTAAGAGGTTATGCCCGGTTATATTTGATTGTGTTGTTATCAGATTAAGCCCCTGGCGCCATCTTCCGGCGTAATATATTTTACTAATTTGAAACTTACTGCTAAAAAAATAAATTTCGTTTACTACATATCATTTTCATTTTTGTTCTTCTACCATTTCATTATGCGCCTATGATGTCAAGTTTCACTTTCTCTCTAATATACAAATTAAACAATAAACTTACTTCAAATTTTGTATTTATATACACTTTTTCGACTACATTATACGAATTCAACAATATACATTCACACGAATGACTAGTTAATGTTTGCCAGGCTTCCAGGGTTCTATTTTTTGAACTGTTGTACTATAGGGTACGTACTGCCCCGAGGTACCGCTCATATTTTCTGTATGGTCGATCATCCACTTATATTTCGGCCTATTGGGATCTTTGTGTGGTGGCAAATCAGTTTTATAGTGCAACCAGCCGTACCATTCAGCAGGAACTTGACTGGCATCGTACTCCAAACCTAGACGAGCAGAACTATTTACTAATCTTTGTTTATATTGAAGTTATTATATTTACGATAATATGGGGCATATTCCACCCAACGATTACGGCCGTAGAAAAATCGTGAGTTTTCATAATATTTGTTTCCATATTTGTCGGTGCCGATTAAATCGCCTAGTTTTAACTCGTCCATCCTGGAATATTTTAGCAAAATAAAAAATATTTTAGGTTATGTTACATAATGATTCTAAATAATAATACCGAAACATTTTCGCCAATGAGGCTCTTACACCGCCAGTTTCTTTAACTATTTTCATAAGCGTTCCAAACTTATTCAGCCCGAGAAAGCTCATTTTGATGGTTATTTCTCAATTTTCGTCTTCTATTTTGATATTCTTTATGTCAAATTACTGTGTACAACATCACACTACAATGTCATCACCAACGTATATATTGTACTAGACTAAAATCACTAAAGAAAAGGCGCACATTTTTAAGACTTACCATATTCATTATTTATTTTTATGGTACTCTATTTGATCAAAACAACCTACGCAGGTATAGTTACAAGAAGCCATAACGTAGATATAACAGCTAGAAACAGAATTTTTTTAATAATTAAATACTGTTTCCATAAGCATAACGAGCTTTGTAGAAAAATAAAATTAATATAAATTATGTATTTCAGTTATTTTGTATAGTACCTATTATTTTAGTTTAAAATCATGCAACCACAGTTGAAATTAAACACAACAGAGATGTTAAAAATTTCATTGTATATTTCTTTCTACGTTACATAAATTACTTAAATAAAGTCTGAAAACAACCTAACTTGTTATTGAAGCCACTATAAGAGTAGAGTTCATAAAAAAGACTCTTTATATTATTGCGCAGTTTTTTGTTATCTGAACTTAAATCTAATACCTTCTGAACATCTTCGGACACGGGAGGCACACGCCTAGCAAACTTTGTTCGTAATGCATCAGCACATGCTTT
>JABXWE010002087.1:0-25304 GCA_014611495.1 Limonius californicus | reverse complement strand
ATCCTATTTTTTGAATGAACTTAAAGTTTGCCTCTATCAATTAAACACACCAGTTTCAAATTTTGTTGTTTATATTATGTTACTTGTCACTGTATATTAACACTTAAGCTTAATGTTGTAATTTTTAATTACGTGAATTAATTTATGGAATTAATGTTTATTTAAAAAAATTTATTTTTAATAAACAATAATCGGAGCTACAGAAAATAAAATATAGAGATCTTAATGTAAAGAAGCCCAAAGTTTAATTAACTTTAATCTATTATGCAGAAGTGCATCTGCACTTCTTATCTTTGCTTATGCTACATAATATTCTAGGAAGCAACGTAAAAGGCATCTTATCTACTTAACTAAGATTACATAATTTGTGTAAGGTTATGTACGGAATATTATCAGCAACACCCGCCATTATTACATAATATTTGTAAATTTTAATGTCACAGGCCTTGTTTTTGTCAATTTGGACATGTTCATATACTGTCTCATTTAGCTTAATACAATACTAATAGATTATTGACAAAAATTCCAATTGATAAACGTAAAACTCTTGGAAGATGGTCAGAAAAACAATAATTTTTTGAAAAAGTTATAAAATCGCTATATCACATTATAAAAGAGCAGATCACATTTCAATAAATAAAAGAATTTTCATAAGTGTTCTTGCATTTATAATTTGTATACTAAAGGTATTTAGAAAAATATTGTACCACATAATAACAAGCGGTGAATGTTTACGATGTGGCCAACTTCAGCAAAAATAAAAATTACACAATTTATACCTATGATGTGTAACAAAATTGTAATGATGTGTTTTTAAAATTTAATCAGTTAATATTGGTTAACCCTTTTTCTTACAATGTTTAATTAAAACTAAAAACAACAATATGGTAATAACCCGTATGGCACTAAATATGTATTTCTGACATGATTAATTCATTTCAGACGTGTGAAATGTATTTCACATATAAATAAATCATTGTACATGTTTTTAAATAAATTTCTAAAAGTAATTTTAATACTAAAATGACTAGCTTTAATAAAAAGTAAAACAACTGACTATTTATAAGCAAGTACTTCTATAAGATAATGGTAAAAATTTTGACCAATAAGTAAGATATTTGTCTAGGAAGTAAATTCTGGGATACTTATATCCAGTTCTGATTGTAGCTGTAGTTTACAATATTCTATATGAAAAAGTATTCGAAGTACCTAATGTTGATTCAATAGTACATGGTATGCTTCATGATAAGCAAGCATCATATACTGTGTACTGTCCTGAAGTAACTCCAGTGAAGAAAGAAACGCTTGAAATTGATGAGATTGATGATTCTGATGGTCTAGTGCAGGACACTTACAACCATCAGCCAAATATGTTGGCACCGTTTCCATTTAAAATAGCCAAAGCTTTAGACCCAAACATGTATCGTAATATTGAGTATGATACTTGGCTTGAGTTTCGTAGAGGTAAACTCTTTTGTTTATTTACATATTAAATTAACAAAATACAAACATTAAAATTGCATTATTCAGTTCATAAATTTCTCCTAACAGAAATGCGTTTGGGTGATTGGTATTACGGCGATGATAAATTAATTTTGGGAACCCGCTGCAACATCAGATTAGGAAAAGAAGATTTCCAGTGCTACATCCAGAATATTTTAGACGACGCCAACAAATGCGAGGTGTATATTACAAAGTTGGCAGAACGTTTGACCGTCAACTACACAGATTTAAGGCCTGAAGATGATGCCAAACCATGGCCCCTTCCATATAGGTTTGTTAGGAATCAACCATTGGCAATAACGAATGGCACAGAATCCTCTGATAGTGACCGTAGAAGCTTGCGCAAACGTAGGGAGAGGAAACGTTTGCAATCATTTGAAGACCATGAACAAGTTGAACTAAAGGAAAATTTAAGTGATATTAACGTGTCCAATTATGAGGGATGCCCTTTGGTAAGAAAGTATAGAATTATTTTGCATGTATAGTACAACCCTATAACTCAAATCATTTATTGGTGTGACAAGAAATTCCATATAAAGAGATACGGAGTTAATAAAATTAGTATTAACAGGAAGGGTGTAAAGTTATGTTAGTTAGATATTTTTTGTAGATAGAAACAGAATTAATTAGAATCCTTAATTTTAAATTGCAACAGCTTTGCTAGACAGGGGAGACTTTTGGTATCATTTTCCCCCAAACTGCTAGGGTTAGGAGGAGTGAAGGGCGGGGGAAAAACGAGAAAGGGGTGAAAAGGAAAAAAAGGGAAGAAGATAGGGGAAAGAGGAAAAGGGAAAAGAAATAGGGAAGTGGGTGAAGGAGGGAAAGACAAACACGGGGATGAGGAAAGGGGGAGATGGGGAGAGAAGAAGTGAACAAAACGAAATGGGGAGGAAAGAAAAAAGGGGGCAAAAGTATGAAGAAGAGAGAAAAGAAAAAAAAGGTTGGGAGCAAGGAAAGGAGGGGGTGTGAAGGGGGGAATAGGTTCCAATTGTATTTTATAAGAGGGAATGTCGGTAGGCACAAATAGTGGAAAAGCTTTCATGCTATTTGTGCAGAACAGCTGATTGCGGTTTGGAAGGTCTTTTATGGCAAAGCCATCCAACCACAATGTTTCATAACCCCATCGGTGCTCAGTATACCTGCAAAAGCGGACCGATTCCGTTGCTACAGCAATCAATCGGCAAGGATCCGATTGCGATCCTGCAGAAATGGTTTTTTTGAGGTCATGTCCATCCTGAAAAGTTTCAGGCCGGGGTGGAACTTGTATAGCCTTATAGAATTCGGAAGGCCGCGTTTAATACTCCAAGCACATTTCGCCAGGTGGCGCGGTTCCGGAATAAAGCCATTATAGAAATTCCTTTCGCGCCCTCTGGCGGCGGATTATGTAACCCGATCTGAACAGTTCCGCGCTACTGAGTAGTATTCATAAAGCTCTTTCCAACGGCCCAAGCCGCATTTTTCTAGCTCGTCTTGATAGGAAAATACAAGCCTCGGAAAATTGCGAAATTTCCGAAAGCAACGGCAAAATCCTGTACGCATTTCAGTCCGGAAACGGCCGCCGGCGGAAAACAGAGCGAGATATCCGGACGCGGTGTTCACAGGCGAACCTGAGACACGTGCTGCACAAATCACTTACTTTTATAGATATTTAACGCACACACTAAGTGCTTTCTGAGCGTATACGGCACCTCTGGTGGTCGGGAGATGAACTAAACTTACAAGCGGGAATTTTGAATTTGAAAACTCAACTTTCAGTTATAATAAAACTGCAGTTTTATATCAATACAACAAAAAAAATTGTTGAATAACATAAAACTCCAGTACCTATATATTATGTTAAACTTAATATATTGTAAAAGTAAATCATAACAAAGTTAAGGAATATAATTTTTTATTAAAACATTTTTTTATTAATAAATCTTTTACACAAATTTAAAAACAAAATTAATTACTATAGAGATTGTATATTATTAAATTTTAATTATACAAAAAGAAAAAACAATATAAATAAACCAACATAATGACTAATTTCACATTATCAGACCCATTATAAGGTCTTGTATCTCTGCCACAAAATTTTTTGTTTGAAATTCATCGTCCCTTTTCATCATTGCCCGATGGATTCGGGCAACGAATCAACAACTTGTGATGCAACAGGCAATGGCAGTGGAATGCAATCTTTAGTTGCTTGTGTAATAAACACAAAAAATAGCATTATATCAAGCGAGGTCTATGAATTTATTCACTACACTCATTTTACATAGAGTCCCTGAATGTCATTTTGATGTTTGCTTTCCTTCAAAAAAAACAACGTCAAAATGACTTTCAGGGACTCTAATTTTACACCAAAGAAAAAAATTAGTAGTTTTACACTCAAAATCACCAAAAGGATGTACCACAATAAATGAATCGATTAAGGATAACCAATAAACCCACACGTGAGAACATAAACATGAAACAACGCGCACACGCACAAAGCCAAAAATCATGCGTTTACTACAAGTGACGTATTCACCTTCAAGGTTGCGAATTTTATTTTGGAAAAAAGTTACGGCACATGCGCAGAGTACTAGTGCTGCCATCTTACTGACGGGAGGAAAACTTGCAGCATGGATACGAACCTGCATATGGCTTGCTCATTTAGCCTAAACATCTATAAAAGTAAGTAATTTGTGACGTGCTGCCGCCGTCTCTTGATCCCGGCGTTGGCGTTTTTCATTTTTTTTCGTCCTGAAGATGGTCGCTTTCGAGAAAGACGCACCTGACCAAAATTATGGGGCAAGGATTGCTCTACCTGATACCAATATTATTTATTTTACATCTCTCTTATACTTTTCAACGGAGAATGCAATTTGTCATTTATGACCCGAGTCTAGGCTGACCATGCCTCCCGTTTTTTCTTTTTAAGCTGTTTTTTGCCATCCTGTTATTTTTGTGAAAGGGTTATTTTACACAAAATAAATCAAAACAGCATAGGAATTTTTTTAAAATAATTTTTCTTGTTTAAAATGTTATTTACAACTCTCGTTTACAGTTCTGAGTTATAAAAATTAATAAAATAACATCTTTTGGATTATTGTAATTGTCCCTTTCATGACTCCATAGTGCATTGAAAGGGACTCCTTAAGTATGAAAAGGGACATATAAAAATTTACCAATTGCATCTTACATAATTATTATTAAGCTTTTATTTAAGAGACCCAACAAATCGAAGTATCCGAAAAAACTTTAAAGACATTTATTCTAAAATAGATACAAGGAAAATATTACATTAGGCCAGTTACACTAGATAAATCAACGGCAAAATAATAAAAACCCTGAACTCTCTTTGTTCCATCCATTTGTAATGATTGAGGAAACTTCATAACTATGTCTTTATCATTGACATGACTAATATCGTCTTCCTCTGGAAATTTGAAGTTATCGGTTTTTGCTAATTTTTTCATAAATCTAATTCTATATTCGCTGTCTGCAATTTTCTTCATGATAACGCCGACAGCATGTCGAAAATGATTTTTTTCTTTTGTGCAGAACCTCACTAAAACATGGTCGTGTTCTTCAATTATAAAACTCATTATCTGGTCGTATTAAATCTTCAAAATCTTCACTATCTTCATATTCCACACTATCTTCTCCATTGATGCTACTATTACTATCAGGCAAAACTCTTTTCTTCACCTTTAGATTAGTTTTTATTAAGGATTTCTTTTTTTTTTATTTTCCGCTTCCTGTTTTAGCACATCCATTTCGGATGTTTTCGAGGAACCTTTTTTCTTCCCCCTTTTTTCATTTGTCTGCAAGCAGCTTTTGGAAATGGTTGGATAGTTTCCGGGGTAATATTAATTGAATTTGCTGGAGTTTCATTTACATCAATAAGTTCCGTACTACTGTCAATTGGCAGAGAACTATCGACTTCTTTACTGGACGATGGTAAGGGATGATCCGTTACAGAGGAACATAAAAAGTCTTCCTCAGAAAAAGTTTCTGAATGTAAGGGAAAGAATCCTGCTACAATATTTTTAATACAAAATGACTTCTCAAATGCTATTTTTGCAAGCTTTGGAAGCGTATATATTGTCGCTGTTCGACCAGGATTACTCACCATCCAGTCATTAAGAGCTGACTTAAAAAAACTTTTAAAGGGTCCATAGACAGAGATATCCAATGGTTCAAATGTGCCCGTGGAAAGACAAAGCCAAGTGGTATGGTATTTCCAGTTGCTGAGACGAATCCAAGCATAGTGACGAGTTGGCCACATTCTTGAGAGCAAACCTGGCCCACTTGCTTGACATATTTTTGCGCAATTACATTAGGCAATTCGGTAACAGTAAGAAGACCAGTTTCATCTGCATTGTATATATTTTGTGGACTAAATTTGTATTTCTCAAGCACACCCTGTAAATTTTTATAGAATCTGTCAACTGTTGTTTTATTAAACGCTGTTGCTCGGGCTAAACTAGTTTTTTCCGGCCTACGTAAAGAAAGATTTTGGTGCTGCTGCATGAAACCTTTGTACCAGTCAATATCAGCAATCTTCTTCTAATTCCAACATTTTGGAAAATTTTTATTTAAGTTTTTTGCATATTGGAAAGCTAATTCCCTCATTTGTACGCAAGTTAAACGGTAAGACATTTTCGAAGCAGTTTTGATACACTGAGCAAGCAGCAATTCTTCATCTGTAGAAAATATTTTTCTATTGCCTATATTCGGCTTGTATTCAAATTGTTGCTGTTTAACTTTGGCTTGTTGAACCAAGCGTGCTAGCATAGATTTAGCAATTCCAAAAGACTTGGCAGTGAACCTAATCGATTGTCCATTATTAATAATTTCCATAACAGCATTATTAATTTCCAATGGGTCTTTTCGAATTCTTTTGGTTTTTTAAATACTTTCACGTTCCATTATCGGTAAGAAAAAAGTATTAAGCCATCATTATGTACTAAAAGCCATCAGTAACAATAAAAAAAAAATAAGTTATGAAAGGGACATGACCCTTTCATTACATCACAAAACTACTCTATATATTGGAGCACAAAAATTTCAAAATTAAATTCACCAAGTTTGGTATAAAAGCAATAAAACAAAATATTTCCTAATCCACTTTTAGCAGTAAAAAGACAGAATAGAATATGTTGGCCAAACTTTAACCTCTTGTCTGTTCAATAAAACGGAATACTAACGACTGCAATAATAGTCTGTAATTTGTGAAATTGAGTAATTACAACTATAGATGTCGCTTTTATAGTGCATGTCCCTTTCAATACGTGTCCCTTTCATGCCACTTCTCCCCTATTACATAATTTTGTTTAACATCCTGTATTATGTTTTGTGTATAAAACTCCCATCTGTGTGCCTTCAAAAGACCAATGGATTGTATAAAGTTTCCGCCTCTCTTGTGTTAGAACTTACTGTCATTTGTTTTCTCAAGACACTTTTATGTTTATACTTTTTTAAATGATATTACTAATACTGAAGTAGCAAATACAGGCCACTGTTGCCTATTTTATAATGAATTTCATTGCTCTTAATAACTGAAACTTTTGTTGCCAAAATATTTCAAAATATGAACATATCAAGTTGCAGAAAAGAAAGTTACAAAAGTTGACTGAATGCAGTGTTGGGTTTTGGTGTTAATATACATATTAGACACTTTTATTCCAAAGTGTGCTTTCTATTTTAAGACAACTTAAAATCACATTAATTGACATGAATAAAAATTTAAATACTTACTTACTTACTCTTCGGCGTTACAACCCTTTGTGGGTCTTAGCCTTTTCAACCATTCGATTCCATTGCCCTCGACTTTTTGCCTTGGTTCTCCAGTTTGTGATATTCAAAATCTTCAAATCCCGCCATATTTCATCCCACCATCTCTCACGCGGTCTTCCCCTTGTTCTGCCATATCCTGGATTCCATTCCATTATGTCTTTGACGGCTTTGGTATTTTCCATTCGTGCCAGATGTCCGAGCCATCTAAGTCTTTGAGATTTAACAAAGCGTACTTTGTCTGCGTGTTTAATTAGGTCGTCTAGCTCTGAATTCATTCTTCTTCGGATCGTTCCATCCACTTCTTCGATGCCACCATATATCCTTCTTAAGATTTTTCTCTCCATACACCTTAAGCTGTTCTGCTGGGCTACTGTTAAGGTCCAAGTTTCACTGGCGTACGTTATAGTTGGTCTTATTATGCTGGTATAAATTCTGAGTTTTGTCGCTCGGGTTAGTACTTTTGAATGCATCAGATTTTTATGCATATAGTAACTTCGATTGCCTGCCTGGATTCTTCGGTTTATTTCCTCATCCAGATTATTTTTTGAGTTGAGTTGGGATCCAAGGTACACGAATTCTTTTACTTCCTCGAAGTTATAGCTTCCTATTTGTAAGTTTTCTATCTGATAATCTCGCTTCGACAATCGGAGGTATTTGGTTTTATTTTCATTAATACTTAGCCCCATATCTGCTGCCGCCTTTTCCAGTTTCATGAAGATACTTTTTAATTCTTGCTGGCTCCTACTTATTATAACGAGGTCATCCGCGTATGCACTTATTTGCACAGTTCTCGTTTTTATAGTACCCGTCACGTTAATTTTTTTAATTGTCGCTTCAAATACTATATTAAAAACCATGGCTGATAGGCAGTCTCCTTGCTTCACGCCTGAGCTGATGCTAAATTCTTCTGTATACTCATGATGTACCCTTACAACTGCTTTTGTATCACATAATGTCATTTTAGTTAATCTAATTAGTTTCTCGGGTATTTCAAGTAACCTCATACATTCAACGATTTTGTTTCTTTTGATGCTATCAAAGGCTTGACGAAAGTCTATAAATAGGTTATATAATTCTATATTGTGTTCATAGCATTTTTCATATATCTGGCGTAACATAAATATACAATCAGTAGTGGACCGATTAGGTCTAAAGCCATTTTGATAATCTCCTATTTTATTATCTGCATATCGCGCTAGTCGGTTATACAGGACACACGATAGTATTTTATACGGCACGCTTAGCAGTGAAACACCACGATAATTATCACATATACTTCGATCACCTTTTTTAAATACGGGCACAATTACACTACACTTCCATTCCTCCGGCATCTTTTCTATCTTCCAAATTAGCTTTACAAGATGGTGTAAGCGCCTATGTAAAGCCGCACCTCCGCTCTTTATTAACTCCCCCACTATACCGTCTAGTCCAGCTGCTTTATTATTTTTCATACTCTTTATTACTTCTTCTACTTCTTCATATGTAGGGCATTCTTCGTTCTGGGTTACTATTCGCCCGTCCGTTCCTCCTTCCTCTTCTTCTTCCTCAACAATTTGCGGGTTATTTAACAGGTTTTTGAAATGCTCTTCCCATCTATCTAGTATTTCCTTTTTCTCAGAAAGCTGATCTCCCTTTTTGCTTTTGCAGCCTTGCAATCCTACTTTTACGTTTGCCGTGTGGTTTCTGACTTCTTTATAGAATTTTCTTGCTCTTTTATGATGGTGGTGTCCTTCTAGTTTCAGTATTAACTCATTTAGGTATTCCCTCTTTTTTTTCCTACACATTTTTTTAGCTTTCGACTCAGGTTCGCATAGCTTTGTCTATTCTCTTCTGTTGTATTGGTTATCCATTTTTGTCTTGCTTTATTCTTCTCGCCTATAATTTTTCTGCATTCAGCATCAAACCATTCCTTAGTTGCTTTTTTGTTTTTCCTGAATCCTATTATCTTCTCGGCAGCTTCTTGTATATTATTTTTTATTTTGCCCCATTCTTCTTGTATGCTCTCACCCATTTCTTGATCCATAAGACCCTCTTCAACCCGTTCTAAATACTCCTTTCTCATTCATTTAAATACTATTATTTTTAATAAACCAAGCCACTAAATTGCACCCCAGTTATATCACATAGATCAGTTGCCTGTCAGTCATTATGCATTTTGTATTGTAAGATGGAGAAATATACACATGGTTGTGCCTTAATGTTTGTTTCCATAAAAGACCACAATTCGGATATTAGAAACATTTATTAGAAAAACTACTAAATACATTAGTAGGAAATCAAATAAAAATGTTTAACTCCTGTCTACTCAACTCTCTCCACCTTTTCATTTAATCCCTCTCGTTAGATTTTGCACGAGTTCTTCAGATACCGTTTTACAAAATGTTATATATTTTCTTTGGAAGTCTCTCAGATTTTCGGCTATTTTGGCTTCCTTCCTTATCCTTCGTTTGATTAGTGCCCAATAATTTTCTATTGGGCGAAATTCAGGGCAATTAGGTGGGTTCTCCTCCTTTGAAACAAAATCAACGTTTTCCTGTTGAAACCATTGCAGGGTTCCTTGTGCATAATGAGCACTAGCAAGGTCTGACCAAAACATTAAACGGAAGCAGGCGTTTTTTTGAACATTTTTCTAAATAATTTAGGGAATTAATTGTACATTAAGTAAAAAAAAAACGACTGAGAAGACCACAAGAACAATAATGGCGAAGATTTTTTTCTCAAATTCTTCGATGGATGTGCACTTGCCTTGATTACTTAAATCATCATTATATGTTTCATAGTATAAAACTAGTCGCTTGGTAAAGTTGGAAAATCTTTTTTTATTTAAGTTTCATCATCCATCAAGATGCACCTGTTTTTGAGGCTGCACAGCAACTTGTAGTTTCCTGCCTTCTTTGCGATCTTAGTTTTTCTATAACTCTTAAAAGCATTTCTTACCTTCGTTCTTTGTTTCATTGAAGCTTTAGTTCTATTGTGTTTTGCCAAATCACGTACAGAAATTGTTGGATTTTTGTCAATCAAGTTTTTTTCAATTTATTATCAAAAGGCCTTCTTGGTGCTCCACTACTTTGGTCCTCTACAAATCTTCTAATTACTTTTCTTATGGTATTTCTATTCGATTTAACAACTCTTGCAATGTTTATATAAGATTTGTTTTCACTCCAGATACGCAAAATATTTTTTCTCGACTTTTCTCTTTCTGTAGCCATTTCTTACAATTGCAGTGACAAGTAAACGGGAATTATTTACATGACAGACGGTATCATAAGGCATTTGCCATATGAATTGTTTTCGTGCATGATTCATGGGCGACTCGATTTTTCCCATTTGTTTTTGTCACAAAACTTTTCGGTACCTATAAACTTTATAGTGTACGAAACTTAGAACACGTTTTTTTCTTATATTATTTTTGCAAATTTTATCATTGAAAATAAGCAGAGTTTCACTTTAGTTGCTTACTTTTACGCTATCAAGTAGTACAACGCCTTGCAGTTACTAGTTCAGCTAATACATGTGATGAAAAACGTTGCTTATTGCTTCCTTAAAAGTATTTCTGTAATTCATTTTTTAGCTGAAACTCTTCCTTTACTCAGCCACCGGATTTATGTATGTAGCAGAGATTTATGTGCTCTTTGTCCAGGTTTTTGCACAGCTTTGTAAACATTCTAGAGTAAAGACTTTGCTTAATAAAGTTAACCACATAAAAAACTCCTTTTCACTTCATCTCCAAGAGTTTTTCAAATTTTCTTTGTGAATTTAGCAGTGTGTTGAGGTAACATAAGCACTTTCTTGTTTTACATGAGGTCTCAAGCAATTCTTTGCAGCAGAAAAAGTTTTCTTGAATTTCACCTTCACTGACAAATCTTATAAAAGCTACAATGTGGTATTTATTGGTAATATCTGTTCACTCATCAACCTAGATAGAAAAACTGCCTGTTCATCACTATTTCTCGCGGAACACCTATTCTGATCTACAACATTTATTTGCTGTTCAGTTTGGTATAACATTTTACATTTCTGTTACAATAAATATCACATTTAACACTGGCAAAATGTAGCAACTGCAGTCATCTTGGTTGTCACCCAATTTCATGAAATACTTCGTTTTACTCAAAACATAGATCTACATTAAATAAATTTATCATCATTATCATGAACCTCGTTTGTACCGCTTGTGCAGTGTCGAGGTAGTGTGAAGCAAAGCCAAGCTAAATTTAGTTTACCTAAAAATCAATCGTATGAAAATGTAAACATTAAAAAAAGCCCTTGGCAAAGTCTTTCCATGCATCCATTTATGCATTATTTTTTATTTTCAAATATATTTTCATTGTACAGGGTGTCTCATTTTTGATGTTTTTGCAGGGTATCTCGGAAACCATGACAGATATCAAAAAACTAACTAAGCAGTCTCGGGCTCTTTTTTTGAGAAAATAACAATAGCGCAAACAGATCTTTGCTATGGCGATCGGTTAGGGAGCTATAGGGTGATTGTTAAAATTTGGCTATTTTTAAAATTACTTTTATCTCGGTTATTATTAGGTGTGCAGAATAATTTTAAATTAGTCTTTTACATAATTTTTCCTGCAGAATCCATTGCCGTCTTCATTTGTTTATTATGGGTTACAGGAACGGAGCAATGTAATAAATTTGTGTTTTTTTAAATGGAACACCCTGTATATTTTTGCGTAATTTTTGTACTCTTCAAATTTCCTTTACGAATACATAATATACTCTATATATAATCATTATAATTAAGCTGGAAAATGGTATTGTATTAACATTAAGTTTCAATTATTAATTAGGAGGCCTAGCATGCAAATAACAAAGGATGAAATATATGAGGAAAATTTAAATGCAAGAACTTACTTGAGAATTCTGGAAACACATATCGTTCCTTTTATGGAAAATCTTCCTTTGAGGAAAAGGCAAAAACTATACTTTCAGCAAGATGGGGCACCATCTCACGATGGCAGAATTATTGCAGAATGCCTGAATATAAACTTTGGACTGCAGTGGATTCTGCACATTGGGCCACACAGGTGGCCTGCCCGGTCAGCTGATATGACATTAGATTACTTTTTCTGGGGATTTGTGAAAAATATATTATATTTAAATAGAAATCATACACCAGAAGAACTGCATGAAAATTTTGAAGCGGCCATTGCAACTGTAACAAAGGTTCACATCCGCAACGCAATTAACAGCGTGAGAAAACGGTGTCAACTATGTATAAATAATAATGGACTGCAATTTGAACATTTAATGTAGTTTCATTTTATATATTTGTTACCATTTTGGACGTTAATGTTACTAAAATATCATTTTTCAGCTTAATTATAATGATTATATATAGATTATATTATATATTCGTAAAGAAAATTTGAAGATTAAAATAATTACGCAAAAATATACAGGGTGTTCCATTTAAAAAAACACAAATTTATTTTATTGCTCCGTTCCTGTAACCCATAGTAAACAAATGAGGACGTCAATGGATTCTACAGGAAAAACTATGTAAAAGACTAATTTAAAATTATTCTGCACATCTAATAATAACCGAGATAAAAACAATTTTAAAAATAGCCAAATTTTAACAATCACCCTGTAGCTCCCTAACCGATCGCCATAGCAAAGATCTGTTTGCGCTATTGTTATTTTCTCAAAAAAAGAGCCCGAGACTGCTTAGTAAGTTTTTTGATATCTGTCATGGTTTCCGAGATACCCTGCAAAAACATCAAAGATGAGACACCCTGTACGCAGGTAAGTGCTTTTTAAATCACTAGTAATTGGCTTTTGGATACTAAAAGCCAAATCGAAAATCAAACCACAAAATTGATTTTCAGTTAGGTATATTCTTAAGGATCCATTAGTTTATTGTTATAGCACTTTTTGTTTCGACGAACTTCCTCGTTTTAGTCTTACTGGTTGTAATATTTTCACAAAATTTTTGCCGTTGCTATGATATGGAACAAAACTTTCAATTTTTTATGTCAATCCCAAAAGGTTCCACCAATCAAATTACAGATTGAAACCAACTAAAATAATTACAAATTTCTATAAACTATAATAACTTCCTTATAGTTAAAGTTGGATAAAAGAGGAAAACACCAAAATGTTCCTTGGAAATTTCACCAAATATTGATATCTCACACGACCTATTTCCAATTAAGCATAAGAAAGTTGACAATTAAATTTTCAATCAATTAATTAAATTAATATAAACATATTCAAAGTTAATAAAAACAAACACCAACCTTCCTTACATATATAAGAACATTATTTCAAATATATTTTTCTCTAAAGAAAGTATCACATTCACAAATTAACATTATTATATCAAGCTGTCACAACCATTATGTCTTTGCTAAAATTTGTGAAATTACAGCTGAAGATCGCACAGATAAGGTTGAAAAGTATCCTTTATGATTTCTCAAAGATGATGAGCAACACAACAACCTGTTTTGAAAGCTGGAAGTCATGTCACACAGAAACGAAAGACTAAATCTCTGGATCGGAAGCAAACATTTACTTCGTATTTGATTTATGTGTGAATAAACAATTCGTTTTATACAGGGTGGCTTAAATAAGTTTTATTAGAATTAGCAGTATGTTATGGTATCTCAAATTAGAGCATGTTGTAACACAGCAATATATCTGTATGTATGTATGTATAATTTACAGCAGGTTCCATCTTCGGTCCTCGTTTGAACATTTTCGGCATGTACTAACTGTAAAAACCTTTCATTTAATATTCATACTTAGAACCCTTGTTTCAATACCTTTAACTTCTTGTTTTGTGTATTTTTCTTATTTGTATCCAATTTTGTGAGAAATACCGATGTAAGGAGAAAACATAACAAGGTAGGTGTAATTCCCCTTAAACATCAAGTCCTAGGCCTTTCACGTGAATCTACGTACATATACGTGCGACTTGAAAGGGGGCCGCCCATTTATTATTTGGCTTACTCCGTCCATTGTATCAATAAAAACTTTCTTCTGGTAATCGTGTTCCGCGTACCCTCAATCTTCCTTGTGTTAGCCAAAGAGCTGGTTTCATTGGTTTGTTGCAGGCTAATGAAACCTATCGTAACACACAGAGAGGACTAATTGCAAGGGTATTGTTAGCTGATAATGGTAAAGTGCTTATTGTCAAGAAGTTTCATTCGAGAAAAGAGGATATTCAAATTTAAAAAAAAATGATTGAAACAACCCATTACATTTTCCCTTAATATAATCCCTGGTTTTCAAACGCCATAAATTGAGAATGAATGTATTGTAGCCAATACATAAAACAGGACGCTAGGTGACTGCTATTAGACTGTGTAAATGAATAATCATCTAAATACCTATACAGGCACTATTGATACTCCATGAATATGGTTAATTATGCTGTATGAATATTACTGAAATTGTAACAGATAAGAACAAAAAAATACCATCTAGGAAAAATACAGCCAACTAAAATCCACTTTGCAAGGTCAAGGCATCAAGGATAGGGTTCGACCAGCTACAATCGAAGAAAGTAGGGTAGATAACCCTAGGCGCCACCTGTTTTAAATTACCCTGCGCCCTTCAAGATAACGCGATGTAAAATAGGAACCTTCCTGTAGATCGAACTTACTTTGCTAAGACAATTTCTCAATTTGATACAAGAAAAGGGGTGTAATCAACAATACGCAATAAAACACGACAACATCAAGTTACCAAACTTTAAGTTCCGTCCAATAATAATAATCACGCCTAACACAACCCAACATTAATTAACACAAATATATATAAAAATAAAAAAATTGATGGGTAACAGGACACAACACGACGGAAAATGTACACAAAAAGTATATTAAAGCAAAAGTAGGGATCGCAATTATGCGAAATTACTCATGAATGCTAAAGCATTACATCAGCTTTCAACCCGCAAATACAAATCGCGACCAAACCCGCCAAGTATTCGAAGTTTGTCGAGGCCTCGCGAACTAAATACCCAAATTAAAAATACCTAAATCATCGTAGTAGGTACCGACGCACTCGTTAATCTAAATAAAAAAGATTTGTGTACACTGTCAACCACTTGACTAACACAAACTAAATTTCATTATATTACATATTAAGCAAGAACAAAATTTATCTTTGATTGAAACTGAAATCATAGTAATTGTAAAACTTAATTAGGCAACCATCAATTTATAGATAAAGAATAATGTTGTCGACAAACGCTTTCTGAATAAAATTAAGTGAAACAACTTTGTCAGCCCCACGAAATATATTTCGAAAAATAAAATCAGGTTAAACTGGTGAACGTTTTCACAACCACTGTTGTATCTTCGGACCAAAAATTTATTCTAAATCAAGAAAAAGACAAGTAAAAAGGCAGGTGGAACAAATTTGTAATACATTACCTAGTCTAAAAAAATAAAACTAAAAACACACACGCCATCACAGCCTACCTCAAAAAATTTACAAAACCATGTAAGTGAATTATAAATTAAAAAAAAAAATTAAATTTAAATTTAAAGTTTCACTTACATGATTTTGTAAATTTTTTGAGGTAGGCTGTGATGGTGTGTGTGTTTTTAGTTTTATTTTTTAGGTAATGTATTACAAATTTGCGCCAACTGCCTTTTAATTTGCCTTTTTCTTGATTTAGAATACATTTTTGGTCGGAAGATGCAACAGTGGTTGTGAAAACGTTCACCAGTTTAACTTGATTTTGTTTGGTTGTTTCATTTAATTTTATTTAAATTTTTTCCCCATTATAAGTATGGACATCAATCTGATGGGAACGCTTTTTGGTTGAAATTACAGTTTCCGAATCTCCCGCGTACAACTAAAACTTTATTTAAGAATTGAATATAATCGGAACCGATACACCTATAATGTTTATCGAAGCCGCTGATAGTTCGAACTGCGCTGCAACATCTGTCTTCTGCATGCGGAAGATAAACTTCTACAGCGTCTAAGTATCTCCTAGGTATCCTTTGTTTTAATTGACAGTAGATTACTTACGACTTCTAAAAAATCCAAGGACACGTGCACTTTCTATGAGAACTCAAAAATAATGGAAGGCACAAGAAAATATCAAATCGCCATTTCCTAAATCGGAAATATACGAATAAATGAAACGAAATTCAAATATAGCCAAAACTGAATTAACCAAAATTAACAGTTAATTCATTTAATATTCAGCAAATCAAAATATTAGTTTAGTAAAAATATAATTTCTGATGCAAGTAGTAGCATAATAAAACTAAATATATTTTAAACGTTTATTATACAGCATATTTTATTACAAAACATGTATGTAATACAAAAAATATGTACATTTTCTGATTTCTCACTTTTGCAGATAACATGTTTTTTTTTTATAAAACAATACTTACAAGAACAGTTTATTAATAGCGTATATTATCGTTTCTACATTATTTGCATTGCTAAGATTCATGTTAATAAATAACTATCTGTATAAGTATATTGTTTTTTTTTTTGTTATGTTTCATACAAAATCTGCAAGGCGCAGCAGCAACTATTGTCCCATAAATTAACTTTTACAGTTACATTTTTAACATAAAAATTTAAAAAAGTGCTAACCAATAGAACTGGATTAGTATTAAACATTCAAGAAAATGTAAATTAGTTCAAACAAACAGTTTCTTGTTACTAATTCGTTCATGGAATTATACTTGATATCTTCCTTTTAATAAACAAAACTCAGATATATTTAAGCACTCTTGAACCCATTTTAAAGTTAAAACACGTAGGCAATCAATTTAATAACATATATTGTATGGTGGTCCTAGCGATTTAATTTATGATAAAATATTGCTTGTAAAGCGCTGGTGGCGCTACTACTACTGCTAGTTCTCTATGTTCTTACATCTCTATTCCAATGGTCTTTGTCGTAATCTGGAATACCATCAATGAGTGGAGGCAAGGCAACATCAGGGGATATTCCTGGCGAACGCCGAACAGTTTCTAGAAAATAATTAAGTAAGTATTAATGACCATCATAAATGTAATTGAAAATGCATGATAAATACTAGGATAAACGTAATACTAAAAATGAAATACATATATGATGAATGAATATGATAAAGTTTCGTACAAAACTAATAATTTTAATAACTAATATTTTTGGAAAAACCCTGATGTTTTTTGAAAAGGGATTCCTCACCTAAATTTTATTTCTACCGGTTTTTGTTTCTACGCTATCACGTCTTCAAAATTTTTTTAATTAGTTTGATAGAACTCGCCGCCAGTTAAATGGTGACATGACATAATTAGTAACCCCATATAATTATTTTTGAGAAAATACACAAAGTTCAAACAGATTGAATTTATTTTTAATGAAAATAACATTATGAAAAAAATTACCCAAAACAATTTAAATTGTCCAGTTTTAACCTATTGGCATTTACCATCACGTGTGTAAACACTTTGTACAGCACGCCCAATAATTTCAGAGCGGATATTTTCCATTTCTAAACGAATCCGACGCCTTAAATCGACTAAATTGTTTCGCCTACTAATCCAAACTCACAATATCAAATGACCCTATAGCACAAACAGCGAGTACGGTTCCAGTGGCCTGCGCGGTCACATGACTTAACGCCGCTACAGTTATTTCTATGGGGTCATGTGAAATAGAGAGTTTACATTAGTAGAGGCATTGCAATATCTCATGATCCGTGCGCAGTAAACCAAAATATGTTACTGACGTCACGAACTGTTCTAAAGACCAACTTGAAAATATCGTTGCGGAAATATTTGTTGACATTTTTAGGCGTGCGATTTTTTCCCTTGTTTATATTTAAATTTCCCTGCGTTATTAGAAGAAACAGTATTTTTGAAGACTACAGCGGTTTATTTACTGTGTAGCCGTAAGTAGAAGTACCCAAATTTAACATTTTTATGGAATACTTATTAAAACTGTTTTTAGGTTATAATCCACCTACAGCGTTTTCTTTGCAAAAGTAGTTCGTTGTTTAAAAACTTCGCATCAGTAGCTGTTGTACAGTAAGTAACAATAATATTCTATTGGCAGTACCAAGTTCTACTTTGTTGAAATCCATTTTTACATATCTAATGTAATAATATTCTGTTTAGCCATTTTACTAATTAAAGTTTATTTACAGATCACTAGTAATTATGAGCAACGCCAAACGAACAGTGCACAGTCAAGGCCGTGATATAATTTACAGAGTTTATAAATTTATGAAGGAAGAAAAGGATGCCAAAGAACTTACTATTCCTTTAAGCAGTTTGATCGAAAGGGTGTCGCAAGCAACTGGCGTTGGATCAGCCACCGTCAAAAGAATTGTTAAAGAAGGCAGGCTACAACCAGATGGTGGCAAATTTACTTCCCCAAGGAAAACCATCAATAAAAGCAGTCCGAGGTCTACGTTGGATCAGTACGAAGAAGAAACTGTACGCACAATTATTTATAGATTTGCAAATATTCACAAAAGAAGACCAACGATGCAGGCTGTATTTGAAGCAGTGAAAGATGAAGGCATTAATTTTACTGGAAAGATACGTTCTTTTAGAAAGTTAGTGCATAAAATAGGATTCCGTTGGAAAAAAAGCCAAGATAATCGACAAGTGCTGATTGAGAAAACAGAAATCCGAGCGAAACGACTTGAATATTTGAGGAAAATAAAACAATACAGAAGCGAAGATAGAAATATTATATACTGTGATGAAACCTACTTGCATAGTTCACACACTGCACCTAAAGCTTGGGATGACGGATCAAGCAAATGTATGAAGTCTCCAGTTGCCAAAGGACAACGTTTAATTATTGTGCATGCTGGCGGTGAAGAAGGCTTTGTTCCGAATGGTTTACTTACTTTCAAATCGGGCCTTAAAACTGGGGACTATCATGACGACATGAACAACAAGAATTTTTCGAAGTGGTTACAAGAGAAATTGCTTCCAAATATGCAACAAAATTCTGTGTTGGTTATCGATAATGCATCGTACCACAACGTAACCACCGAACCAAATCCAACCTCGGCTTGGAAAAAAGAGGACATGAGGAGATGGCTAACGGAAAGAAACTTACCGTTTCAATTACAAGACACAAAAGTAGAATTATATGCAAACATAAACCAGCATAAACCAGTTAACAAAGTATATGTGATCGACAAAATTTTAGCCGAACAGGGTCACGTGGCACTGCGCTTGCCTCCCTATCATCCGGAACTCAACCCCATAGAAAAAATATGGGCATTAGTAAAAAATCATGTGGCTGCCCATAATACAACGTTTAAAATGGATGATGTCAGGAAGTTGGCAGAAGATAAATTTAATGTTGTTGGTGTGCAAGAATGGGCAAACATTTGTTCACATGTGAAGAAGATCGAGGACGAATATCTTGCCAGAGAATATATAATAGATGATGTGCAGGAACTTATTATAAATGTTCATGACAGCAGTGATGACTCAGAACTGTATTGGTCGTCTGACGATGAAGACGATTTAGGTTGTAAACCATTATAATTGTATATAATTTTTGCTTTATATTATCTGAAGACACTTTGATATTTAACTTAAAATTGTTTACATTCATTCCTTTCATTTTAATATGGACTGTATTTGCATTCAATATGAATTTATGTATAATATTTAATTGTGTAATCGTGTTGTACGATATTTGCATTAAATTTGACTTCATGTACCTATAATTTGTTTTATTGTGTTCTGATTTTTGCTAAATGAAAACACTTCCCTTTAATATTAGGTTAGGGATGTGCAAGCAATTTTATTAAATTAAATGATAACGTAGTAGAAAAATTATATTTCGAGTCCCATAGGACCTTCTTCAGACAAATAAAACAAGCATTCTACAAATTAATAGTTAATTCCTGTAACAAGAATAAGAAAAAGAAATTTTAGGTACGTGAAAGATATAATATAATTTTTCTACTACGTTATCATTTAATTTAATAAAATTGACTGCACAAACCTAACCTAATATTGGAATTATCAGCTGTAATACAACATATTCATACTTCCCTTTAATATTTCAAAATATTTACATTTATTTATTTCATTTTCTTTTGGGGAAGTGGTTAATTTAATATATTATCATTAATTTAGTGAACGTTAAAGAGTTAAATTACACATTTATTTGCATAGTCTGTTTTCAATTTGGCCATACATGCTAGCCTGATGTTTTTAGGTTGAGCCGAAAACACTGTTTGGGCGTCCTTTTCTACAGCCTTCTCACTCCCGGCGGTGCGCAATTCGCGGATCATGAGGCCAAACAATTTAGACGACTTAAAACGTCGGATTTGTTTAGAAACGGAAAGTATCAGCTCAAATAATATTGGGCGTGCTATACAAACTGTTTACACATGTGATGGTCAATACCAACTAGTTAATGGTGGACAATTTAAATAGGTATTTCCAATGAGTATTTTTTTTATATTATTCGTATTTCCATTAAAAATAAATTCTGATTTCCCTGAACTTTATGTTTTTCTCAAAAAATTATTGCATGTGGTATCAATTATTTTATGTCACCATTTAACTGTTTAGAAAATTTATATATAAGTATATAAGAAGGGAAAAAGTGGGTTGTCATTTTTAAAAAGTTGTTTACTTCACAGCGCGGAAAAGAAAGGCGATAGAAAAAATGTAGGTGAAGAGGAAGTGTTTTTTTAAAAAATACAATTTACGTGTTTCAGAATTTTCCCAAAAAACATTAAATAACAAAATTATGAATTTTGTGCCGAACTTTATGGCACCGCTGTCGGCTTATTAGGCAATAAAAAGTAAATTACTGCTGTACAACGTTTATCTATCAAGTTATGGATTGTGTACATGTGTAAAGAAAATTCAACACAAAATCGAAATGAATCATCCATCTAAATTGTATCTGAACTCCACAAAAACCTATAAAAAAATTAATAATGTTGTCCACACTGGGTTTAGGAATATTTCCGTATTGTTTCATAATAGGATTAATGATTCAAAACATATTTCATTTGTGGGTGTATTGTAGTACATGCAATTTTACAAGAACAAATTTTGACTTTACCCCAAACTTATAATCTCTTGTAAACCCATTTGTAATCCCTGATAAGAACAATACCATAACGCAGTGCGACAATCAACCTACGTTTATGATATATTTAGACAAAATTTAAGGAAATCTTTGAACAACATAATGCTTATAACTCCTTTGATCTGCTAATTGTCTTAATATTAAAACAACGCCAAGACGCTGTAACCATTTTTAGTTGTTCGGCATTAAGAAAAGCCGCGAAGTTATCACGACTTAGTTACGCTCCTAGTTCTCTAAATAGCAAAATATCAACAAGTATCTTTACTTTAGGTGGGATAGAGAATGGAATACCATGGGTATCCTACGACAAAAGATTGAAAATGATCTCTTTAAAGACATTGCTTGATACAGGTCTATTAATAAAGATTCTTGCACCTGCTCGTTAGTATGATTATGTACACTTTATGCTACAATGTTTCCCAACCCCTTTCATTATATTCGTGTTACACCCTCTTCAAGCGGATGTAGATCACACCCAATACTTTACAACATTTCCTAGATGTTTATGGACGTGGTACTTGGTTTTGGTCTAGAACTGTTAACCTCTTACCTATTTTATTTAACCTACGCGTCATAGAACTTATGATCACGTTTGTATCTAACAATTATATTAATATCCAACAGCAGATTTACCTTTCCTAACAGTGTAAAAAGAAGTACCAACTACCAACACTATTTTTAAATTGTTGTTTACTAACAAACATTATCGACAAGGAAGGTGACAATTGAAAATAAATTAATACTTTTAAGGAGCTAGTACTCTAATCACCCTGTATTAGAATTTCAAGAGTTTACTTTAAATAGATTATCGATGGGGCTCTACTCTGCTATGATAAAGAGTTAAATATTATCGGATGTCTAATCAACTATACAAATATACAACAATTAGCATAAAATATCTTCCCGTTTCTTAAATTAGTTATTTTTATCGAACTACTTTAATACTCAATATTTATATTTAGTACTTACCAGGTAATGGTACTGCCTGAGTTTGGAAATACAGAAGAGAACAAATAACAACATACACAATTAGAATTTTCATTGTGGAAAAGTACATGGAACACTTGAAGCCGTGAACCAACAAGACAGAATCGACGATGGATTAAGACTGACGAATTGATTTCCAAAATGTTTTGAATTTATATGTACGGAATTGACTAGATAAATCGCGGAACCGTTTCAGAAGTAGGTTCTAGATAGTGCATGCACGGGTTATTCATCCTAATGGTGATAACATATGACCCCTGTTCTATATAATTGCGGATATCAGTATTGACATAATTGGCAGTAGCAAACTGTGGATAAAAAGCGCAAACAACTAAAAATTCTTAAATTTTCCAACCAAGTTGAATTCTTTACCTATTTTTTATATTATTTCGATTAGAAAATATTTTATCAAAATCTAATTAAAATAGAGAACAGTTGCTATTTACTTGTCCTGATGGTATGACCTTATACAGGGTGTCCCACGACGTGAAGTCACTACTTCGTGTACGTAATCTTCAGACCAAGTATAGTTAAAAATTCTAATAGAGTTATGCCCTAGTGTAAACCTTTTTAAAAATACAGAATGTTAAATTATTATGTATTAAATAATTACAATTGCGGAAAAGCCAATATGTATTTTTATTTTAGTTTAAATGCACTCTAAAGTTTGTTTAAAATGGACACCGTTGCTCTCCAGACACATTCTGGCTTTTCTCAAGAGAGACTGGTTGCCCTACGTAACTCATCATTGTTATTCCGAATTAGTTCTGCTGCCTCAACCATGCGTCTCCTAAGATCTTCAACAGTCTCTGATGGTGTTTCGTATACAATATCCTTCATATGGCCCCATAAATAATAATTTAAACAAGTTAAGTCCTCTACCAATTACACGTCCTTCAAACCATTGATTGTCGTACACATAACGCAAAGTACTCAGGGGCACCATCGTACTAGTACCATATACCACGTCTGATCGCCAGAGGCACGTCATCTAACAATCCTCCCAAATGATCTTCTAGAAAATTTAAATATCTGCCGGCGGTTAAATGATTCTTAAAAACGAATGGATCATATAACCAATAAGCATGTTATCAATAATTCCACACCAGATATTCACTGAAAACCTATGTTGATTATCTGATAGTGTGATTTCGTGTGGCATCTCCAAATCCCAAGAGTGGCTGTTCTTTCTGCTCATTAATTCATTCTTTGTATATGTTGCTCACGCGTGAATAAAATTCTACTACTTAGTTTTCGATTTTGAATGATCCAGCGGAAAAATTCCATACGACTAGTGAAATTTGTAGATAAGAGGACTTGAGCAAGCTGGATATGAAATGAATATAAACCCTGACGTTTTAATGTTCTCCAAACGGTTTAATTTAGGGCACTATGAATTACAAATGACATTGCTGATAAATCGAAGAAACTCATAGGGAGTCTATAACAAACCCATATTCAACAAAAGTAATGAACACAGGGAAACGATCGCTACTAATACAGTCAATTTGTGCTCAAAAGAGCCCCTAACTGGAAAGTTGTGGGGTAGTTTTGATTTCTTCCATTTTATATGTTTTTTGGGGTGCTGAATCCGAATCTGAGGTTTGCTAACAAAATTTCGTGACGCAACATTGAAGAAAGAGTTCTCGTTTGGGTTTCGTGGAATAAAGACGTGCGGCGGTCTGCTTCTCTGCGATATCCGATAACGTGAGTGTGAACTGAGCTGAGGTCAAACACCATATTAACATTAGTTTCAACATTTCCGTAACAAAATAACCAGTTATTTAAGTGGAAATATTTTCAAGCAAGAGGACCCCCTCGGAGGGGCTCCCGTCACCCAACAATGAGTAAGAGAAACCATCCTGATCTCTCACCCCCAATCATTTCAAATAAGAAATATTATTTTGAACCAACTAAATTAATAACAGCTAATAAATACTATCTCGCAAGTGATAACATTCAAAAAGCCCAAAATAAAATTTATCAAGGCAAACATGCTGCAGCAATCAGCCAGATGGACACATCTGAACCAAATAATATTACTAACTCAGAACAGGACACAAATGAATCAAATAATATCACTAACCCTGCACAGGAAAATAAAATAAAAATCCCACCAATATTTCTGCACTATGCATCAAATTTAAAACATCAAGAAATTATAAAAGACCTTAAAGATCAAGTCAAAGGAGAATTTGAAACAGCTCAAAAAGGAGATAAAATAAGAATTAATTTATAGATAGAAGATTATAGAAAAATGACCAAATTTTACACAGATAATAATCTCAGCTATCATACATTCAAAGATCCAGAAAAAAATCAACTCTCAGTCATGATTCGTAATCTACCTGTCTCAATCACTGAAGAAGAAGTACTTGATGAACTTAAAAAATTAAAATATCCGGCGTTAAAAGTAGTACGACTTTACAATAAAGACAAAAAACCAATACCCTTATGTGCGGTGGACCTAGAGAATACCGATAATGCCAAAGATATCATGAACTTAAAGAAAATACAGTATAGCATAATAGAAGTGGAACCCAGAAGACGCTCAAGGGACACTCCCCAATGTAAGAAATGCCAACGTTATGGCCACACGCGAAATTATTGTCAAATGGAACCCCGATGTGTTAAGTGCACGGGCAACCATGACTACACTAAATGCACAAAAGAACATAAAGTCCCACCCCAATGTGTTAACTGTGGAGGGCAGCACCCCGCCAACTATAAAGGTTGCAATTATTATCTAAAAATTAGTCGTCAGTTAAATGTATCTAATCAAAATCAAGTACAAGCCACAGTAGACACTAGATCAAATATCAGCCATAATATCCACCAGCTGAATCGGCAAGATGAACAAGCTTATAATAGATCCTTTCCTAGACTTCCAACTAACGTAAGTAAATTCAACTATACAAATAAACAAGAAACACCAGATATGATAACCACGGTCATAACTAAAATTATTGAACTTATA